>JADLZK010010122.1:0-42569 GCA_015847255.1 Hyparrhenia diplandra | reverse complement strand
CTATTCTGTTTCTAGTCATGGCACATCCATTATTCCTATAGGCGATCATCTTTTTTACCCTCAACAATGTTCTTGTCGCTCCACATCTTGTTCGTAACTTATTATCGGTTCGTCAATTTACTCGCGACAATAATTGTTCTCTTGAGTTCGATGCTTATGGCTTTTCTTCCGAGAATCACAGACCGGGACCACGATTCTAATGCCGCAATAGTGGTGGGGACCTCTACACACTTCCATCATCGAGTCCTCCAGCAGCCCGCCATTATGTTGCCACCGCCTCTTCATCCTCGTGGCACTCTCGCCTCGGTCATCCTACACCGGCCGCCATAGCTCACCTTAATCGATTTCACCATTTCATGTAATAAAGTAGACCATGTTATTCCGCCGTGCTCACAACTTGGCAAACATGCACGTTTACCTTTTCATAGTTCTTCATCTCGGCCGCCGGCACCTTTTGAACTAATTCATTGCGATGTATGGACATCACCAATCCTTAGCGTGTCCGGTTTTAAATATTATCTTGTGATTGTGGATGATTACAGCCATTATTGCTGGTCTTTTCCGCCGCGGCATAAATCCGATGTGCACACACACCTTGTCAATTTTGTTTCCTATGCTAACACCCGGTTCAGCACGCTGTCAAAGTGTTTTCGAGGCGGATAACGGCCGCGAGTTCATCAACAACGCCACTTCTACCTACCTTGGTAGTCGTGGCATTATGCTTCGCACCTCACGCCTTTATCGTCGGCCCGAACGGCAAGGCCGGCGGATGCTACGCACCTTGAACAATGCCGCTTCGCATGCTCCTACTCCATCTTTGCTATGCCACCAAAATATTGGGCGGAGGCTCGCTTCTTGCCGTTTATCTTCTTAATAATCGCCCGCCCTCGTCCATTAATAACGGTATTCCGTTTCATCTTCTTTTTTTTTCACAAGATGCCCGATTATTCCTCACTTCTGATATTTGGTTGTCTTTGCTATCCCAACCTTAGTGCCACGACACCCCATAAACTTGCTCCTCGCTCATCGGCTGTGTGTTCATCGGTTATCCTTCCTCCCAAAAGGGTTACCGGTGTCTCGATCTCTCCACCCGCAAAGTGATTGTATATCGAGCATGGTTTTGATGAGACTCACTTTCCGTTCGCGGCGCAAAGTTGCCCTCGGAATCCCCTTGATTTTACCCATTTACAGGAATGTCTCCCGAGCGCCTCTGCCGGATTTAGCCCGGTAGCCTGCTGTCGGCCTACTCAAAGGCGGTGTATGTTATTTACAATGGAGGAGGACCCGACCATCTTATAGGCGTGGTCCCTTGCTCCCACCTCACGGTGCTTCCGCCTCTTGGTGCTGGTGCCGTAGGGTGTTGAGGTGGCGGTGGCTGCCGGCACCCCTTGGTGCTCCCTCCGGCGGCACTGGAGGCTGGCGCGGTCTTCGCCCGCCATTCCAGCATCTTCGGTGTCCGCTCGCGGTCTCCGTTCACCTCGGTCGGTGTCAGTGGTGCACCTCGAGGCCCTTGCCGCTGCTTCTTTGCCCCTCCCGGGTGGGCCCTGTGCTCCTGCTTGCCCATTAGCGCCCGGAACCTCCACATGCTCGGGCCTGGCTGGGATGCTACTTCAAGCCGCCCGCCCACCCGAAGCAATGGGACATCTTCCTCCACTGCATGCGGCGCTGGGTTTCTCCGCCACCATAGCCTCGCCCCTTCCCGGTAATTATCGCAGGCGCCCTTGCTAATCCTAATTGGCGAAAGCAATGGTGGATGAATACAAGGCTCTCATTGATAATGGCACTTACGCGTCTCGTTCCTCGCCCACCCAATGCTAATGTGGTCTCTCGAAAGTGGATTTTCAAGCACAAGCACCATTCGATGGTTCCCTTGCTCGCCACAAAGCTTGATGGGTTGTCCGTGGATTCTCTCGGAGATATGGCATCGACTATGATGAAACTTTTTCATCCGGTTATTAAACCTGCCACGATTCGGGTTGTTCTCGGTCTTGCGACTTCTCGGCATGGCCTATTCATCAATTGATGTCAAGAATGCTTTCCTCCATGGTCATCTCAATGAAACGTCTATTGTCGGCAACCTCCGTGTTTTGTTGATCCAAGCGCACCTAATCATGTCTGTCTCCTCGAATCTCTCTATGGCCTCAAGCAAGCACCTCGGCGTGGCACCGGCGGGTTTGCCACCTTTCTTGGGGACTTTGGGTTTTGTTCTTTGCGGTGTCGGACTCTTCACTCTTTGTCTACAAGAATGGCCCGATATTGCTTACTTGTTGCTATATGTTGATGATATTGTCTTTGCTTCATCGCCCGGCTCTTCTTCGTCGCGTTCTTGGCGTACGCACTTTCGGAGTTTCTATTATGATTTGGGCGAGCTTCATCATTTTCTTGGGATTTACGTCACTCGGTCGCCGGCCGGTCTCTTTTACGTCTCGGCGGCGGTATGTCGCCGACCTTCTGACGTCTTTGGCATGTGCGAGTGCCAATCTCAGACCACCCCGGTTGATGCCCGTATGAAGCTCTACGCCATTGATGGTTATACATTGCGGAATCCGACACATTATCGCCGGTCGCCCGGGGTGCTCTCGATTACTTGACCACGACTCGTCGGACCTTGCATATGCGGTCTGGCCAGTGCATGTCATTTTATCATGATCCGCGGGAGCCTCATCTCGCCTTGCTCAAACGGGATTCTTCGATATGTCAAAAGGTACATTGTCTGGCGGCCTTCACCTCGTACTTGTCCGGTCAAGCGATCTCACTTTGCCTACTCGGATCTTTGGCCCGGGCCGGTCTCCCGACTCTCGGCGTTCGACTTGAGGTATTGTGTCTATCTAGGCGGCGACAATTTGGTGTCTTTGGTCCTCAAGCGGCGGACCAACGTCTCTCGCTCCGGTAGGCGGAATCTACCCGCTTGTTGCCCATCTTTTTCTTGAGTGTTTGGCGGCTTCAACAATTGCTCCGAGGAGCTTCGTACTCCACTATCTTCGGCGACGATTGTTTCTTTGTGACAATGTCGGTAGCGGTTTTATATTTGGGAACCTTCGTTCGGCATCGACGTCTGAAAGCACATTGAAAATTGACATCCATTTTGTCGCGACAAGGTTGCCTTGGGGAGGTTCGAGTTCTCCATGTCCCTTCGACACACCGGTTCGCGGATATCATGACCAAAGGCTTACCTGCATGCTTTTTATCGATTTTAGGTCCGATCTTTGCGTCCTAGACTCTCCCGCTAAGACTGAGGGCGGGTATTAGAGATATACATAGATATATTAGATGTGTATAGCCTGACTTGTTGTGTTGTACTCAACTCTAGTTGTACTTACTTGTACTCCAAGCCATCCGGCTATTTATAGGCTATATATATGAAAGGCCACCCCCTTTTTAGGGTGTGCGGTGCATTGCCCCTAATATTAGTTTCTACACATGTGAAAGGCTTAGAAAAAGTTTGAGACCACTACAACACCGGCAAACATATGAACCACATGGAGCACAAGAACTACACTATATAGTCCTAGTTCGATGGTAGGGATCATGTGCCTCGTGAAGGATGTGTAATCCTCCTTGGTGGAAATGGCTTGAATTTTTTTCCAAATCATGTACACCCAAAATATGACCCCACACAAGATCTTAGGTTTTTCCGATAAAATATGTTAATTACTATGATTTTCTTCGAAAGCTAAATCAAGCGACAAGAAGGCTAATTAAACCATGGAAACACAAGAATATGTCTTGGACCTCCACGGTGATTTGCCTCCTAGGGCACATGAGACCCCTCGGAAAAAGTCTAGCAAAGATTCCGGCTCTTTTCGTGGGTACGCCAGGTTCAAACTATAATTACAAGGTGGCGTCGCTTCGAGAAATTTAAATAAAGCTGGGAAAAGTACCAAACCAACTCCGAAAAATCTCAAACTTTGTGGGTGCTTCCCATTTGCATGTGAAAGGCTCAGAAAAAGTTTGAGACCACTACAACACCGCAAACATATGAACCACATGGAGCACAAGAACTACACTATATAGTCTGGTTCGATGGTAGGGATCATATGTCTCTCGTGAAGGATGTGTAATCCTCCTTGGTGGAAATGGCTTGGATTTTTTTTTCCAGTCATGTACACCCAAAATATGACCCCACAAAGTTCTTAGGTTTTTCGATAAATATTTTAATTACTATGATTTTCTTTCGAGCTAAATCGGGCGACAAGAAGGTCGTAAAATGCTCGACCATAGATATAACCTCTTGAATCCAATTTGTCTAAGTAAGCTAGTAAACCTTATGCGGTATTGTCGCCCTTCCGTAGTTTTTGGCCGAGGTGTGCAATGTAAGTCCCAATCGTATTCGAAGTCGGTTTGTAGCTTGGTTGAGAATGTCCGCCAAGCCACATGCAAAAGATAAGTAAGATCGTGGAGCAAAATCGCAAGTGGGAGAATCAAAATGAATGAGGATGATGTGAATCTATCCAATATGCATTGTCAAAATGATGAATTTAATTTATTACCACATCATCATGGTTGTAACTCCCAACATATTCGCTATATTGCCATGGGGGGATATTCGAGAAGACAAAGCAAATATCTTAAAGTCTTGAATCGTGCACAATGTAGCAAACACGTTGAAGTGCATCTAAGCACAAAGGAAACGACATGGTACTCGGCGCTTTGCACGGACGTTCTCTCGCTTCCCTCTTGTGGATTAGGTGGTCATTTGTGTCCTCGCATCCTCGAAGGGATGTAAAAACTTATTTCACATGTAATAGTTGATGACCATGTGACGATGCTCTACATGTCGTGGTCTCCACAAAACCGTAGATAGAGAACCGGCTAAGTAATGTTTCTAGCCATTGTCTTTGGGGATAAAGTCTGCGGACACATATAAATGCAACAAAATGACGTTAAGTTAAACTAATTGTCCATGTATTTGTTATAGTAAAATAAGAAATAAAAAATGTTAGAAAAAATTTCATACGATGACTGGATTAGGAATGGCCTTGTGTCCACACCCGAGGGCGAATGGCTCATCGCCAACGTGGAAACACGGTTGTTGTGGTGGCGGCAAAGGCGAGGACCGTTCATACCACCGGTGAGCGATAAAAAAAAAAAAAAAGGACAAAGCTCATAAATATATATATATATATATATATATATATATATATATATATATATATATAGAGAGAGAGAGAGAGGGTACGATATATATTCCCCTAGGGACTGATTTATAATCAGTCACCGAGCCCAAACCATCGAGCCGGAGGGACGTGGTCTTCGCGCCGGTCCGAGCCAGATGCTCCCAGCGGCGGTTCGCCCACGCCCACGCCACGACCCGAGCTGATAGGCTCTGTAGCTCCCCCACTCATACACGTTTTTTTTTTTTTTGCGGTTCCAATTTCCCCTCCACCCGTCCGCTCGGTTTCTCCTCCTCGCCGCCCTACCCTCGGCGGCCGCCGCCGCACCCCAGCCCCATCGACGCCGGCCTATCCCCACTGGTGTGTGACCCGGCCGGCTCATTCCCATCCACTTCCCCACCGTCGTCCCTTCTCCGTCGAGCGATGAGAGATGGTGAAGCATGCCCCTGGGAACCGCTCATCTTCCTGCGGTCAGCAGCGGTGAGATCTGAGCGGGCGTGGTACCTGGAGGACACCGGCGACCTCACGTGCATCGACCTGCACGACGCCTGTCTGCCCGTCACCGAGAATTGCGGCATCAAGCCTGCTGCACGGCCTTCCACTCCCTCAACGTAGCTTTGTCTTCCAGGTGCTCCTCCCGCTCGCCACGCGCTTCGGTTGGTATGCGACCAATCACTGCTCGGAGATTTCTTATTTTACATTCCTTTTTTATCCAATTCAATGCATGACCAGCCGCACTACACTCAGCATCAGTTGTCTTTATTTTTTTCTTCTGCAGATTTGGAACAAAGGTCACATATCAGTTAGTGTGCTTGTTTGGTCTCGTTGGTTTGTTTAGTCTCGTTGTGAATTCGATTCTACAGTAGATTGCTTGCTTGGTAATTGTTGGAGTGCTCGATGACGCCTGCTAGCTTAGTTGCCCTTTGCTGTATCAAAATTCCACCTTTGATTTCATTCCTGTTCGGTGGGTGTCGATGGAACATCTGGTTCTACTTCACGTCTGATGCTCTAACCCTGCCCCAATCTGAGCACATGCAGATGCCTTTTTAATTCTTTTATTCATCTACGATTTTGAAGCCTTAAATAATTTTGACTTGCAGCTCACAATTGATGTCTTTTCTTTTCTCTTGTTTGATGTACACAAGATCTGTCAATCATGTTTGATATCCAAGACTGAAGGCAAGGTGTTTGTTGAAATGCATAGCCTGTCAAGACATCAAGAACCCCATTCAGGCATGGTCATGGCTGAAGATCCTCATGGTGGCAATGCTGGAAAGGAGCTTCCTGTACATAAAAGCTCCCAATAACCACTACCTATACATAATGCTCCCCAAGGTTATGCTGCTCTGATATGAGCCTCATCAATCCTCTTTTTTTTTTCAGATTTGATATCGCCAGCCTAAGCATTTCAAGGAGCTAATGAATGTGGATTGCTTGAATGCTGAACTGAACCCCAATCTTCAACAACTAGGAAATCAGGATTTCTATGTCTTTCTATTGCCCCACAAAATGCCTTATCATTTAATATAATGTGAATGCTATTGAATCCTTTTTTTTTAATGCATAGAAATTTGAATCTTATTTTTTTGGATGCATTGAAATTTTTTTGACCAAGATAGAAATTATACCTGAGATTAGTTTGAGAAATTATACCTTGCATATGGATATATATCTCAAACGCGGCTCAGGTTCACATGCTGAAACTAGCACTAGATTGATGGATATTGTTTTACTGTGTTTATTCAAAGAAGGTACCACCATTTTGCTAGATGTTTGGATCGATCTGCAGGATGTAGCTATAGCGACCAACACATTAGTGGATCATGCAGGCACAGGCGTGGATCCTTGTGTGACGAACCTTGATGGACTTTTTGTGTAATAATTTGGAGAATCTGAGACAATTTTTTCCCTGAGACGATATTTAGATGACAGATGGTTTTAGTAGTGCTTATGGCACTTGGCTGTCTCTATTTCAAACCAATCATCATAGTTGGCTGTTATTTTGGTGTATTCTCATGCTCAGTTTGTCTTCAGGCTGCAGTGATACTGTCATGTCGATCGGTGGCAGGTTCACCTCACACATGTAGCTGGGCACCACTTTTCTAGCATTGATGAAGGTGGTGACGGGGCCTCTTCTCTCTCGTCCCTGGTTTTCCTCTCACAGCTCATTGACTGCTGGGTACCATAGCCGGCGGTGTGGTGCACATCACCTGTGGGGCAGATCGATCCACAATCGGTGAACTGTTTATCTTGAACAATGTATTATACATATTTTAGTTACTTTTGTTATCTAAAAATATAATTTCAATGAGTTGAGAATGCCACTGTGTGGTGGAACTGAACAAACAGGTTGGGCAAACAATTATATTTTAACTAAAATCTGATAAGTATAACCTCAAATAGTGTTTAGCAAGCTGAATTTTTGAACCATTTAATTTCACTTTAGTGGTACATGAAATCCTCATTTTCCAAAAAAAAATTTTTGGTGTATTTTTTTGGGCAATGCTTGTTTGGGATCTTTTCATGTGCTAAATATCTCCTGCATAGGTATCCCTGCGCTCTCCTCCTGAATGCCTATTGCTACTTCATTCACTAACGTGGTGAGGTGCGTCTTTGTAGGGTTTATGAAATTGGTGCACGATTTATAGCAAGCACGTAGTAATCTAAATCTTTTGCTGTTTCTATTTTTCAAATATTAAATGATAGAGGTATTAGCTACTTTTCCTCTGAGTGTGTTGTTAATTATTACTGATGTCCATTAGTTGGTAGTATGGGATCTGATGCAGGTCACTTCCAAACCAGTGATTTCTCTGTCCACATTCGAATCTGGTTTGGTTTTGGAACTCAACATCTCTGTGCAGTTGGATACAGGCAAGAAAGGTAAAGATAACACAAATCATATACTCCCTCATGCTTTGTTGCATGCATTCAATACTTTTGGGGGGGCTGACTGTTTTCCTCTGCTCTCTGTTCTGTTTTTCACTATTACTCGTGCAGTTTGAGGACACTAGGAGCTAATAGGATTGTGGTAAGGTTCATGCCCGTGCCTTTGTCATAATGTCATGTTACTTAATGATCGATATCCATCAGTCAGGCCCCTAGGTAACAATTTCCCTTTTGAATTGAATTTGCACTATTTGTCTTATTTACCTAGTGAATATCCTGTAGGACTTATCTCCTTTATTTTAAAGGTTCATATTGTATTGTTAATTTCTTCTATTATTTTCTCCATCTTGCAGGTATGTGGTTGTCCGAACAAACTGATTCTATCAATGTTGCCAAGGATAATCATGCTGCTGGCTCAAGAACCATAGAGAAGTTCCAGTTATCTTTGTCCAATCTAAAAGGCAAAGTAAGTGATTAGGTGATATTAAGACTTGATTTCAACTCATTAATAAATTTATTATAGCAAAGCATGTTGAACAGTATTGGGGATGAGGATTAATGATTGATTGGTAATCTGACTTCCCCCTGTTGTGTGTAGATCGAAGACCCTAAAGAAGATTATCTGATTCTGATCTGTTTTGGCTCATGGATCTAGAATCTATTTGGATGAAGATGCAAGCTGAGGCACTTTCAGGTCATGTGTTTGTAAGTAAATATATAGATATACACATAGCAACTTTTGTATTTAATTTCGTTCTTTACATTGTTCTCGTGCAAAACAGCAGTACAGCACTGCTGCGGCAATACGGCATGATCTCATCTGCCATTAGAATCGATCTATGATCTGCTCCCCTCGTTAATTCTCTGTCTTCTTCCTTGTTGCACCTAAGTGAACCCCATGTTTAGCTTACTAGATATAGCTTGTTTGTTTTGTTTCTATCATTTACAGATTAGAGATTACTGCAAGGGACCTTTTTTGCCTGATTTTTTCTTTCCAGTTCAGTTACATCTTACTCGTTTTGTTATTTTCAGTCAACATTTGAGGCCTGTTCACATGTCAACTTATATAATCTTATTTAGCTTGTTTAATCTAACGAGCTGCTATTTTTTGAATAAAGAACCGTACATACAATAGTTATTTGTTCTTTAATCTTTTATCAGGTTCATTAATCTTCAGTAAACTTTAGCATCCAGAGCTCCACATGGAGCTGCCTGGTTGATAGGCCGCAGCCTCTGCTAAGTAGCCACTAAGCATGCACTATTTAGTATCCAGAGCTCCACATGGAGCTGCCTGGTTGGATAGGCCATGACCTCTGCTAAGTAGCTACTAAGCATGCACTATTTAGTATTTACATCTATCACATCTAAGCTAAGTTAAGCCGAAGTCAAGAGCATAGTAGTTCTTATCCTTGGCTTCTACGACTACACTACATGGTCGTTATTACCCTCCGCATGTGCACTTGCGATGTTTTCTTGCCTGCAAGCCAAGAGTTGAGGTGATATAGATTTTGTTCTGATAACACTCCTTGGTTTTTGGCTAAATCTTTTTGGTCAAATATGACTTTTATTTAGTGTAGTAGGCCTAGTCTTACCCTTTGTTATGATTCTTGAGTTTTTACCTAGCCATCAAAGTATTCCTTAGGATGGAACCAATATTTGTGGTCTGGTAAATAAACTTCTGTCTTAAGAATAATTTTGGGCACAACTTAAGAACCAAGACGACAAGATTCGAGAGTCCACCTAAGACAACATGATATCATGCATGCCATTTTCAGCATATAATGTATTATACATAGCATGGATGCCTCCTAATTTTCCTACTACTAATAACTACTAGTTAGATTTCATGAGCTTTGTTTCCCCTGTTCTGATAAAGTATTCTATAAATATGTGGCAGTTTTCTTGTGATTGCAATAATCTTACTTATCATCCGTGACATGCATGAGCGAATTTTGAGTTTGATAGATAATCAAATTTCTATGGGAAGTTGGCCTCTTTAGCACTCGATCAGCCACGCTTAGTGTGCTGCTTGCATGAACAAGGTATGCTGGAGTGCTCTGCACTTGTTTTGACCGATCGTTGTTTCCACCATGCATAACTTCTGATATTGATTTTATGATTTACTTATCTCGATTTATGTATGCACTAGCTGATATTACAGAAACGAGTTATTACGACAACTACAAATGTTAGCATTTGTATTGCGTTCACCATATATAACTATCTGTTAGTTGCTATGCACTATATTGAATTTTGATCTGTGCTACCATTTAGTTTTGTGAGTTTGACCTGCTAATGCACACATGTTAGAAAGCTGCTCTAGAGACAACCTTTGATGCCTTTTCCTTGCTCAGTTACCTAGCATTGCAATCCTAGATGTAACTAACTATTTCATCGAAGTCATTAATTCAGTGCATATTTACATCAACCATACAGTTTTCATATTTCTAATTCTTTTTGGCAGAATACATGTAGGCGATGCTAAACCTCCAGGAAGTTGAAGGTGTTGTTCGCTTGCTGGATAAAATGATTAGCCTGTTTTTAGTGAATTTTTTTTGCACTTTGCAATGTCTTGAGGCGGTAAAAGACAAGTATGTGCAGATCCAGTATGACATCTTTTTCACTGCACAAGGATCAAGATCAAGTGAATGATTACGCCATAGACAGTTGGCTACTTTTGGTAGAAAAGATCGGAAAATTCTTGATTATTTAAGCCATAGATATTATGCTTTCACCTGTTTTGTGATCATGTTTTTTGCTCCAGCTACAGTCAACCTGATGCAAATGCACCATTTGGAATCGGCATCATTCCAAAATCGTTGGTACTGATCACATCCACAAGTTTTAAAAGTACTAATTAGAAATGTAACAGCGAACACTGCAGCAAAGCCTGCTTGATGTCATGCTTGTCATATGATCTATCATGATATTATCAGTACATGTATATTTTTCCAATTTAACGCTATCTACTTTCTAATCACAAATATCACTGGTTTCAATCATCGCCTGCAATATGTATTGCCGTCTATATGATCGCAAAACTAGTTGGATAATTGCAAAGCCTATTTGCTACAAAAAGCAGAAAACAAAAAACATGTTTGTGTGAAAAAATCTAAAAAGACTAGTAAAATCCGTACATGGAAGAAATAATAGAAAAGTGCAGACAGCGTAAAAAATGAAAAAAAACAGGGACGGAACAAATCAAAAACGAGGCAGAAAAGAATAATCAAAACAGAAATAAAAAACGGATTAACTGAAAACAACAGAAGGCCTGGAATTTTTTTTTTTTTAAAAAAACAGAACGGTCAATGCAAAACCTGGTGGCGTGAAAAAAATAAAAAAAAATACGGTGATTTACGTGGCGGTTGAGGGAGGTGTACGGACGGCGGTGGGAGGGATCCCGGGTGCTTATGGAGGCCGGGCTCGGGGACTGGTTGGCTGGGTCGGGACGCGTGGGGGCTCGGTGATCGATTTATAATCGGTCCCCGGGACTAATTAGTGCAGCCCTATATATATATATATATATAGGGTGATGCTGTGGAAGCCCCTGGGCTTCCAATAGGTAGGGGAGCCGAGCCAGCGGTCCACCCACCCACCCACCCGGCCAGGAGCGAGGGCGCGCGTCGCGCCGTCTTGTGTCCCCGCCCGTGGCGGCGCGTGCGGCGTGGGCGGTCCCGGGCGTGGGCGCGTGGGCGTGGGCGCGGGCGGGGCACAGGTGGCGGCGCGGGCCCATGCGTGAACCTCGTATGCATCGTGGCACGCTTTCGTTCTTCCCACCCGCCCGGTGACCTGCATACACACCCTTAAGAAGCATACACACCCTATTGGGCGATACATACGAACCCCGAACTTTCAAAAAAAGCGCTTACAAAACCGATTCGACAACGCATACGAACCCTAAAGAAGCTGCAATGGATGAAATACAAGCTGCATACAAACCCGATTCAAGAAACGTCGGCGTGCATGGTAGGCGGTGGCTGCTCGTTCGTGTTCATAAAAAGGAACTAATTGGTGCATACAATCTAGAAAGTAGATCAAATACTCGTCCGTTGAATGAAAAAACAGCGAATTGATGCATACAGTACGATCTAGTTCAATGGTGCATATAGATAGAGGGGGAGGCCGATACTGTCTTCGTATGCATACCCTGTGTCTGTATGGTGCATACAGATAGAGCGGAAGGCCGATACAGTCTTCGTATGCATTCAAACAATTGCATGCGTTGATGTCCATGTTTCAAGAGTGCTCTAGGTTCATCCGCGCACTCCTCCGGTGTGCGATTACAAGTTTGTATCGCGATGTCCCAGCGATAATGCATGCAATGTACCTATGTATGCATTGAGGTCCTTGGTTTCAAATGCATTGCGTTCCGTATGCATTAATACGAAACTACGTACGCATCACCCACCAAAATGGTTTGAAATGGACCATATTCTCCTTCTTGTCTGCAACGGAGGGGGGTTATGTTGTATGCAATCGACAACCGAACCGGCGAACGGGGTGATAGGACAGGCCGGATCCGATTTGGGATCGGTGTACTACAAGCGGAACATTCCATCGGGCCCCCATATAACACCGGCACCACATCCCGCCGCTAGCATCAAAAGTTGTTTCCCATCTCCACTCCTCGGGGGTGCCAAACGCGCTCCCATCTACGCTCGGGCGATGTCATCCATCCCTCTCCGGCAAAGAAAGATGGCGGAGGAACTGCTTGGCGCTTCCACCCGGCACGCGCTCCCATCTACGCTTCGGGGCGATGGCATCCATCCCTCTCCCCGGCGGCAAAGATGGCGGAGGCGGAGGGAACCCGCCGGCGCTTCCGCCCGGGCGGCGAGGTTCCCTCATCGAGTTACCGCCGCCGCAACCTACCGGTGGTGCCGGTGCCTCTGCGTCTACGACTACATGACCTCTTCTCCGGGAGCTCCCGGCAACATCTCAATCGCCCGCTTTGCATACATCACACCCGGATCACGCTATCCGCCGCCCCGGTGATCCTCTCCTATGTCATCGGCCGGCATCCGGGCCCAAGAATGCCTTTGGCCGGATGATATTCAAGTGGTCGCTCCAAGGACATCAACACTCCGTAGGGAGCGAGGTCTACACACACGTGAGTTCGCCATCCTTGTTATTGATCTGCGTGCATTTGTGTGGGTTCTACGATTCCATAGCATGGAGATTGTCTTTACGTCGTGATGAAAAAAAACAGTTTTTTTGTGCGTATGCAACGTAGTTGTTGTTTGCTCTTGCATGCACTCTTTACAACGGCTTCGTATGCACTCTTACATGTAAGGGTTGTTTGTCCTTGCATGCACTCTTTACAACAGCATCGTATGCGTTGTCGCATCGGGTTTGTAAGCGGCTTTTTTCAACGGGTCAGGGTTCGTATGTATCGTCGAATAGGGTGTGTATGCTCCTTGTATTTGAACCGGGCCGAGCTTTTTTAGGGTTCGTATGCATTGTAAACCAGATATGTATGCAGTGAGTTATTATATAAACTAGGTCATACACCCTGTATGCACCGTCTATTCATCATATATGCACCATAAGCAATGTTCGTATGCATCTATTGCCGATGATGACGGTAATGGCTCGTAAACTCTAAATTGAGTCTGTTTTCATGTTGTTCATCGAATCATTCAGGGACCTTGCCGGCCTTGGTTACTCTTTTTGGGTGTTCAAGCTTGACTTGGTACAATATTGGGAGGTCGTGGGTCGGCAAGTTCCGGATGATTTCATGGCCACCATGAATATTGTTTCATAAATCGACCATTACTCACGAGGCAAGGAGGGGTAAGCTCAAAGAATGTGGAAGGGGATGGGGTCAGCCTGGATGGCAATTTGGTCCTGGACAATATTGTCATCTAGTCCTTATATGTGCTGTGTATGATTATCTATATGCATTGTCTCTCGTAGATGTACAGTTCGTATGCAACGTGTGTCACCTGCTGGTCCATGTTGCTACGGTTTGAGTGCTATGGTTTGTATGCACTGTGTCTATGTCTACATGTCTACATGTGTTTAAGTGCTGAGTTGTTATGTTTGTCTATGTCTACATGTCTCTTTATGGTTTGAGTGCTGAATTCTTATATACCCTCTTTCATACACCTTGTTTGCACCTGGATATGTTTATCTATATGCTTGGTCTCGGTGTATGTTGGTAAATCTATATGCATGGTCTCGGTGTATCTTTGTAAATAACCCATATACAACGTGTCTATGTCTACATGTCTACAAATAACTTTTGTATGCCCCGTGAGTCCTTTTATAAAATATTTCATACGTCTTGTATGTACCGTATATGTTTATCTATATGGATTGTCTCAGTGTTACATTCTGTATGCACCATAAATGTTTACTTATATGTTTTGTCACATTCTATGCTGCTACATAGTCCAAATGCACTACATGTTATCACCTATATGCACCGTATATCTTTAACTGTATGCATTGTCTGAATGTATGTTGATACATATCCATATGTTATGATCCATATGAACTGTGTGTGATGGCCTATATGCACTGTATATGTTTCAATATATGCATTGTCTTAGTTTGCGCTGATAATGTTTCCTGAATTTCACCGCAGCCTCCTGATATGAATGAAGAATTTATTCCGAAGAAGGGGATGGAATTCAGCACTATTGAGGCTGCAAAAAGGTTCTATGCAGACTATGCCGAGAAGGTTGGCTTCGGCGTCAAGTTGTACCGAGGAAACAAGGCTAAATTCAAGTGGATCAACCGTGTAAGGGAGGGGAAGTGCAAAGAAAAGCTCGAGGATGAAACCCGCAGCGCAAAGAAGACGATAAAGCGGGGTGGGATGTACGGCCGCCATCAAATTGAGGAAGATCTATGGTGTTGATGGTTCCGTGCGGCGTGTGGTTATTGAATTTGTCAACCACAACCACAACCATCCACTACTGAAAGGACCGTAGGTCGCTAAACACTTTCATTGCAACAAGAAAACAGATTCCACCTACCTCGAGTACATTCGCTATGCAAAGAAACCGCATACATACAACCCGCATATTGGACCATATGGCGGATCTACATGGTGGGGCGAGAATGTCCCACGACGAGAAGGACCTAAATAATATGTAAGTGTTGCCTCTTGACCCACGAACATCACCTTGTTGTCCTTTTTATACAGTGCCAGTAGTCCATATGCATTCTGTGTGGTAACATGTATGCAACTGTCCTGTGCATGCATATGCATACTTTTCATTGTATTGATGCTGCAAAACATGGTTGTGCCTTCTTGACTTGCAAAATCATGCCTGTTCACTGTAATAATGGTTACAATTCTGGTAACAAACAGGCGAGCTGCTCAAGTATTGATAGATCGTAGCAACGATGTGTCAAAGCTATTGGCCTTCTTTACCGAATGCAAACTGGAAAACCCTCAGTTCTTCTCAGATTTCCAACTGGATAAGGAAGGCAAGATTCAGAGTATATTCTGGTCCAATGCTAGCATGCAAGGGGAGTATGCGGATTTTGGGGATGCAAATCCGCGTTTGATACAACACACAAGACCAATTTGTATGACAAACCGTGGCGATGTTTGTTGGTGCTAACCATCATCTACTGATTAGTACCATATTTGGGTTTTGCAATTGCTTGGCGATGAGACCATAGAAACCTTTGAGTGGGTTTTTAGCACTTTCAAAAGATGCATGGATGGCGTTGCCCCAAAATACATCCCGACGGTATTCCCTTCCTTTGTTTGTATTTCAAAGAAAGCCCGGTATGCATAGTTGTGATGTGTTGGCATAGTTGTTAATTATGAATTTGAGCTTCAGTGGTAAAATTTGGTTATTGTTGAGATGCTTCTTTGTATGCACTGTATAATACATATGTATGCACAATCTGTCCCAAACATATGTGCTGTGTCTCATACCTTATATGCACTCTTTGATATCCTTCGTATGCACTACATTCATACTGCTTGTTTAACACTATATGCACTACAGTTTTCACTTATATGCATCTCCTCTTGATATCTGTACAGACCAGGATCCAGCGATGCCGGTGGCGCTCAGGCGGTCTTCCCCGATACCATCCACCGTCTATGCTTGTGGCATGTCCTCAGCAAGTTTCACCTCGAGTTGAACGAGTTGTACGCAAGGTTCTTTAGGAAGCAATTCAAAGAGCAGTTCCAATCAGTTGTGCACCACCCATTGACTCCTCATTGAATTTGAATCTGCTTGGAAATGGTTCTTTGGATGAGTATGAGTTGCATGGTCATGAGGCCCTACGGACCTTGTATGCTTTTCGCCATGAATGGGTGCCGTGCTTCTTCAAGCAAGATTACTGCGTGGCATGATGACATCGGCGCTTAGCAAAGCGAGGCGTCAATAAGATCGTCAAGGAATGTCATGTCGATGGTAACACGCCGTTGCACCAGTGGGCGAAGCAAATGATGCGATTCCTTCAACGTCGCCAAATGGCCGAAGCAAGAGAGACCTATGGATCCACGGTATATGTTCTTGCTTTGTACACAATACATTGTTTTGTATGCATCGTCTCGTTGTTCGAATTATCTACCCCAATGCAAAGTGTATCCATTATTTTGTGGAATCTAGCGGCGTTCGTATCGGCGTCCCTCGATTATGTGTATGCATGTATGCAGAGCGACAATAACAGTCGAACTGGTCGTTTGAGATCGGCCTTTGCCGAGTATACACAAGACACTGTGTTCGCCGCTTTGAGCGGAGACCACGAAATATGCAACCGCATTCGGGATATCTGCAGATCTGAAAGAGGGATAATTCATGGTTGGTGCGACACACAAGCACATCAAACGAAATTCGATGGGGCCAACACCAATTCAAGGTCAAGGTTGATAAGAATGTGGGCTTGTTTGCATGTGAATGTAAACAACTTGAGCACACAGTGCGCTATGCCAAATAACACCCACCCAATATGCACTAGCAATTTAGATCGAAGAGCGGTAATTGTGTGCACTCGTGTTCTAACGACTCTTATCACCTTTTAGGCCTGTTCTGTGTGCACTTGCTGCGTACTTTTATGCATACCCAGCTGGAAAAAATACCAAGCAAATGCTTCCCAAAACGGTATTGTCGCAATGCACACAAAGACCTGCACTTTGATCGGTGTGACCGAAAGTTGAAAGGGGATGATGGGGACACGCCGGGCCGTAAGGAAAGGGGAAGATGATGGTGAAAATGATGGAACTTACTAGGCTTTCAATACTATCCAACGCCGCTTTGGAAAGGAGCTTGGGCGGCCTGGATGAGCTCATTGCCATCGCTAAAGGGGCGTGAACCGGATGTTGGTATTGCCGACATTGATCTTGACGAGGATGAAGTAAGTGCACTTTGCTTCCGATGCGTATACATGACCGAATGACACGTGAAATGTGATCCACATAGATCCCGTAGTTTGGTATGCGGTGTATATCGCGACTTTGTATGTGTTTTCGGGACATTGGCAATGGACCAACCATGACAACGAGGAGATGACAACAACCATGAGACCATCGTGCGTATGCAATCACAACAAGTGCAAACTCTTAATGTCATGTACACTTTTGCTGGCAAAAAAATAAGCGTGCATTTAGCAACCATGCATTTTGTTTAAAAGAATGATATAACATATCCGTATGCATTGCAAATAGGAAATTAAGTCAATGAGGTACCTCGAAGGGCCAGCTGACAAGGCCTTTCAGGAGATCCTGTAGTTTGGTATGCTGTGTACAATGACTTTGTATACGTTTTCAGGACATTGGCAATGGACCATCCATGACAACAGGAGATGACAACAACCATGAGACCATCGTACGTATGCAATCACAACAAGTGCAAACTCTTAATGTCATGTACTTTACGTGGCAAAAAATAACTGCAATTCAATACCATGCATGTTGTTTTATAGAATGATTTTACATACCTGTATGCATTAGTGGCCTGACATGTATACATTAATGTTCTCTAACATGGCCAAGCGGGGACATTCCCCATTACCCATGTGACAATGCAGCGGTGAACGACCTCATGAAGCCACGGTAAGGAAGACAGATCCATGTCAACAGCAGCTAGGTGTTTAGTGTAATTATGAAATCACATCTTGAAGTTTGTTTTCCCAAACATTGTCCATATGTAGGGTGCGACGGTACTATCCAATGGCAATGGTGCCATGGTACATGACCATATGGGGCAAGGGACATGGGGCAAGGTAATAAAACCGCATGCATTTTGTCTTCCATAACTGAGCCATCTAAAAATCATAATACCATAGTGTCACCATGTTATGTATTGTGTAACCATTTCTATATTAATTTGAAATGTTTTGACACAGGATCCTGTTGTCACTGAACTCGGTGGTACAGCATCTATGATCGCCATGAAGCCAAGACAAAGTCAGCAAGCACATCAATCTGGACCGCTGGTATGATCTCATTCTGCTTAGATTACACTTGTTTATAAATATTTGTATGCATTGTCACAATGGCGTCGTATGCTTAGATCTTCTTCATAATATTACTGGTATCGTATGCTGGTGGTTTTGAATAGCTTGTTCATATGCCTAGTAGAATGGGATAAACAAGACTATACGCATGTACTTATTCGTGGAACCCACATTGTTATTCTGAGGTTCACTTCGGTCTGGCGGGCGCCGCAATCAACTTGCTTCCACCGCACAAAAGCAAAACCCAAAGGAAGGACAAAAGACTCTACGAGGAGAGGAGAAGCTGGCGGGAGCCAAAGGACCGAAAGAAATGCACCAGGGAAGTGTAAAAAGTGTGGCGTGAAGTCTGGGCACAATGCATCAACATGCTTGCAGGTAAAAAAGTTTACCCCTAAGCTTGTATGACCTGTCTGAGTGTGTATGCACATTCTAAGTGATACAATATTATGTTTTATATGTTCACAGAAAAAATGTGTATGCACAGTCTGAGTTGGTCTGTATGCATTATAATGTTGATATATATTCTCTGTCTCCTCATATGCCCACGAATTGCGGTTCTCGCAGGATCAAACTAACCGGGACCGGCTAGCCAAGATGAAATCTAAGAAGCGAGGCCGCCCTCCGGGTTCAAGAAACAAAAAGCCGAAGCGACCCCATCACCAAATGTCTCAACTAAGAGAAGAAGGATGGTGCTCTCTGAGGATGAAGGAGATGACATGGTTGGCATCTGTAAAGATGCCATCAACCACTCACAGCAGCCCTCAACTGGACCAAGGAAAAGGGGGCGCCCTCCTGGAGCGAAAAACAAGATGACTCGGTCATTGAAGCCCTGATCTGATGTACCCCATTTGTTGCATACAATCTTAATCACTTTTCCCTACATGAAGCACGTGGCTTGTGTTGACGAATCAACGTGTTGAAGATTAGTATGACAGATTGATCATTTCAGTTTTTGGAGTAACGTAACTTCTTTGCTTTTCCCACGGTTACTTGTTTATTTAATTGCACTTTGCACATTCAAATGCTGCACTTTACATAGTGATAACTAGTATGTATGCACAACCTTTTATCACATTATCTTTTTCGGTTTATGTGCTCGTGTCAAACCTGGTATGACTCACGGTTCTCGTTTGTATGCATTGTATACGGTACACATAAACATTGTGTACTACCCTAAAACCAAAACCCCGGTCTAAAACATAACGTGATGCACTAAGTGATGCACTTGTATGCACAACCCGACCCACACATATGTGTTGCGTGTCATCCCTTAAATGCACTCTATGAAATGCTTCGTATACACTATATTCGAAATGCTTGTATACAGATATGCATTACGGTGTTCACTTCCTTTGTATGCACTATATGATGCACTTTTTGGTATATTCAAACAGAGCACGGTTTTTTTAAGTGTGCGAGAGAAGTGTGATCCTGGATATGGATGATCCTTATTGTGCATACGGAGACAACGGCGTATGCATATAGATCATCCACAATAAATGAAAACACAAATACAACCTAAAAAAAAATGCATGCATGTAACATAAAATAAAAAACACAATGGCACAATCTACATTGTTTTAGCATCCAACTAGATATATAATGTATAGAGGATGTACTCCAGTAACTAGACATCACAACCAATGTCGTAAAAGGGCCTCCACCGCCACATATGCATATTTACACAAAGGAGCCACAAAAAACCATATACGTCACCACGACTAGTTAAGACAATTCCTTCATTTTCCTACCCCCAAAAAGGTCTTTGCATTGTCTACGTCAATGTCACATTTGTACAACCACCAACTTAATCACACGTGACTTCTATCAAAGCACGTAGCGCGCCGCTCTACTTCAGTGGCGCGACTTCTTACGTTGGTTAGCCTCGTGGAAAACAAGAAATCAGTAGTATATGAGCCCGCATGGCTTTTGATGCCGTCTTCGGATCTTGGGGAGTTACCTACGAGGGGTAATGCAAACAAAATGAGATCATGTGCAACAGTTGAATCACTAAATCTGCGTAGTACTATGATTCACACAACATGCAACGTTATATGGCACAATGTATGTCTCTCAAAGAAACATCTTGCTAGGGGTAATGGTTCCAAGGAGCATGGCATATATACCTCTACATACAATGCATATGAAGCTTACAACAGTGGTCCACATATTGGAACAATAGAAAAATGGGTCAATGGGGTACCTCGAAGGGCCAGCTGACAAGGCCACGTGCTACATCATAGTTCTCCATATAAGACATGGCAAAGAAAGCACAGTCCTCAGACCCAGGAGCTTGCTTCGGAATGTCATGTTTCATGACAGCCTCGAAGTTGCCAAATCTTGTCACCGCGCCCGGCCTAGCACCCTGAACACCATTATTGAACCGCTGAATCATCTTTACGCACCACGGTAGTCCGCCGTCGGCGAACTTCGATTTCCGGCATGTGCGTCATTTGATATCCTGGGCGATTAGGTGCCATGGGTTCGGGTCGAGAATGTGCACCGATCTTGTACCAATGTCGAACATGTAAACAGAGTAGTGGCCGTTCCTCACTACCGGCAGCACAATCTGCCGAAAAAAGGAATTGTACCAATGTCGATCTTGTTCCATATTGGCATATAGAGACAGTGCATACAGAATCATATAGGCATATAGAGACAATGCATACACATTCATACAGGCATATAGAGTGAATGCATACAGATTCTTTACCTCTTTCATCCGACCAATTGCTCTTTAGATGGGAGGATAGCCTTCAAAAATTGATCGGCTCCCTCCCGTTGTAACTTGGCCGGTCATTGTTGTATATTTGGGCTTCTTGGAATATTTGGTACTGCAAACATCGACAAAAACAATATTATGATTATGATTTCATGCGGCGGGACAATATGTGGTTATATATATATGAGCAGATGCATCCGTATGCCACTAACCCAAATGAATGTGTTTATATAGATACGATTCGATCGGGGTTACGACGTCTCTTGTTTGGTTCGTCCATCATGAGGCACTCAATGTAGAAGTCAAGCCATGAGTCGATCTGACCACTACCCAAATTAAATGATTCTTTCACTTGACTGCTTCGATAGAGTCATTGCTAAAGCGGCAAATGAACACACCGCATACGAGTTAAAAACAAAAGTGCATACGAGTTAATAATCGTGTGCATACGAGGTGGATGCATATGAGCTTAAAACGATTATTGCATACGAGGCAAAATGTTTTCGGCAAAGGACAATGCACATTATATACATCTTTGTCATAAAAACAAGCGGTGACAATGCATACAAGGACACATATGAGAAAAAACAATAACGAAGTATACGAGTAAACAAATAGTGAGTATACGAGTTAAAAACAAGTATGCATACGAGGTAGATGCATATAGGCTTAAACAAGGTGCATACGAGGCAACATTGTGTCGGCGGTGACAATCCAAATTCGGCGGTGTCAATGCATACAAGGGCATATATGAGAAAAAATTATTACGACACATACGAGTTAACAAGATAGTGCATACGAAGTTAAAAACGATGTGCATACGAGATTAAAAAATTGTGCATACGAGACTCACTCTTTGAGCGGCCAGATCATCCGGGTGAGGAGCTCAAACAAGCGATGCGCCTTTTCAATACCATCGGCAATCGGGTCTTGTGTTGACAGGGGCCTTTGTGTTCTCTCTAGAACCAAATCGGCGAAGATCAATGTTATGGTACGCCACCGCTAACATCAAATATTGGTCCTCGTGTGGAGCCTAAGGTATCAAATATGGGGCCGGGGCTGCTGAACAAAGGCTGCAGAGTGTGATACGAAGAATAATCAATAATGCATACGGATCAATAACAAAAATAATACGTATAGGCGAAAAGGAAGGTTGCATACAAAGGCTAACACGGGCGGTATGAGTAGTGCACGGTGTCCGAAAAGTAAAGGCTCAAGAATGCTGCGTTGTCGATTGCACAAAATTAGCTATTGAATTCATCGCACTCGAAAAGTCGTAATCATCATTTGCGAACAACCCAACACTAGGCCGAAAGGCGTTCTCTCCGACGTATGCTCCAAAATCTATGGGTTCATTCATGAAGGATGGCCGGGATTGGTCAAGCGAGAAGAAGGGCGGATAGGGGAAAAAGCAGTTTGGCATGACGACAAAGATCGAGTTTGTATACAAGCATACGAAGTCAATCGACAAACAAGTGTGAACATGAGTTAAAAAACGATGTGCATACGAGGTAGATACATGTAAGCTTAAAGCGGTGGGGCATACGAGGCAAATTGTACTTTCGGGCGTGACAATGCAAATTATATATAGTGTCATACAAGCCGGCGGTGATAATGCATACAATGAGATTATGAGAAAACATTTACGATGATCGGTTCATGTGCATTGCTTGGTAAATGCATACGAGTTGGCCAATTGTGAAAAACAACCACGATTATTATAGCACCATTAGTTTAGCGAACGAGGGTTACACAAGTGTGGTCACTTTCTTACACACGGTGATAGTGGTGCGTCCTCGATGCGAGGGACGACCGTACATAAGGTACTCAATTTGTTACACGCTTCGTTCCAATATGGCCATAAGGGCGCAACAAACACGTTCTGAGCATGATGCACGGCTAAACATGGACTAAAGCAATAACTAAAAAGAACGCTTTCAAGGAGGCGCGTTGACTTCGTTCTTACGTGTTTCGTTGTTGTCCACATGCTCAGTATCCCCTTGGGGGTCTTCACCCTTGCCATCGACTCCCTCGGTAGGGGTCTTCTCTTCTTGTCCATGAATCGGGGTAACAGGTGTTCTTGTTTCCACTGTTCATATATAGAAAAAAATGCGGATTAGTCATCATAAATTTTCATATCAATATGCAATGCATACGCCCCATCTGCTGTAATGCATATATGCTGTATGAGGCAGCGCATATCTTTCGAAGGCAGTGCATATGAGTTGTAGCAAGCAATGCAAATGAACTGATCATATAAGTGCACTATTACCACAAGAATGCTCGGCCTCGAAACAGAACTATAAAAAGGCCTACGCGGTACTAAGGCGCTGGTTTTGTACTTACGTGGTTGGCGCTCCTCGTCACCCTTGCCATGGACTCCCCTCGGTAGGGGTCTTCTCTGCTTGTCCATGAATCGGGCTAACAGGTTTACTTGTTTCCACTGTGGATTAAGGAAAACATGCGTGTTACTCGTCATAAATTTTCATAACAATATGCAATGCATACAACGCATCTGCTTCAATGCATATATGCTGTATGAGGCAATGCATATAATGGCTTTTGAAGGCAGTGCATATGAGTTGTGCCAAACAATACAAATGAACTAATCGGGTAAGTGCACTATTAGCACAATGAATGCTCGGCCTCCAAACAGAACTATAAAAAAGGCCTACGCAATACTAAGCGCTTGTTTTGTACTTACGTGCTTGGCGCTCCTCGTCACCCTTGCCATCGACTCCCTCGGTAGCGGTCTTCTCTGCTTGTCCGTGACTCGGGCTAACAGGTGTACTTGTTTCCACCGGGGATTAAGGAAAAAATACGTCTTAGTCGTCATGATTTTCCATAGCAATATGCAATGCATACGACGACCCATCTACTGTATACGCAGGCGGTGCATATAATCGTATTCGAAAAGCGGTGCATATGAGTAGTACCAATCAATGCAAATGAACTCATCATGTAAGTGGGATATTAGCGCAAGAACGCTTAGCCTCCAAAACGAGAACTATAAAAGGGTATACGCAGTACTAAGCGCAGGTCTTGTACTTACGTGGTTGGCGCTCCTCCTCATCCTCTCTCCTTTCTTGGGTTGCTCAACCTCCAAAGTGATAGGGTTACGAGTTGTTGGGGTCTCCCCGGGTAAGCTGGGGGTCTGATTTAATGCATATAAACTGTATCAGTCAGTGCATATAATAGTATTCGAAGGAATTGCATATGAGTTTTAGAAAACAATGCAAATGATATGATCATTTAAGTCCACTATTAGCAAAAAGAATGGTCCGCCTCCAAGCGGAACTATAAAAAAGGCCGGCCAAATACTATGTGCATACTTACGTGGATGGGACTCCTCATCATCCTCTGCATTCTTCTGTTCCTCATCCTCGACAAAGGAGAGGAATTTGAGTTGACGGGGTCGCCTCGATGGCGGGGGTGAGGGAGTCTGCGATGCACCTGTATTTAACACACCTACGATTTGAGATTTCATTGATGTTTGAGTATGCATCAAGCGAATAAATGTACACTCATATAGAAAACTACCAAACTCGCTTTGTTTTTTGAAAGCTCCACCCACTCATCTCCATCATCATCATTACCTTCCCTGTCCATTTCACCATAACCACTTTGGAACGATCTACTTCATCATCGGAATCATCATCCCATTCATCGTAATAGTTCACTAAGCCCGATAAACCACCGCACATCAAATATAATAAGATGTATGCATACGTCTTTGCAAAATCATCGAACGATGCGGTTGAAGTGTCATCTGCGAGGTCGTTTTTGAACTCACTTGTTTGGGATCGCTTTGCGGCACCACCGTCGAATGGCGCTATCCATCTTCTCATCCTTGCTTGCATCTATGGTTAATGTGGAAAGAGGGTATGTTAGACCTTAAAACTATTGTTGATCGAACTTATTCAAAGCTTAAGAAAACAAGAAAAACAACATAAAGGGCATAAGAGATATAATGTTGTTGTTGGCATTGTTACCAAAAATCTACCTTGTTCATTGTCATCCTTTGGATGATCCTCGAACATTGAGTCATGGACAATACGTTCGGCATCGTCCGGGGGTTTGCATCTATGGTTAACCAATAATACACATGGTTAGTCTATTGACCATAGATGCATGTCCGTAACACCCGTGTTTTTGCATCATTTTAAAATTCGCTAAAAATTTGAACTTTTCGAATTACAACTAAAACTTGATTTATTTCCCGCTAAACCAAAAACCCCGTTTTTCGAAAACCTGCGTTCAACCTTCATCATATAGAAAATAGGGAACCTTGTTTGTTGCTTGTTGAACTTTATGGTGACCGCGGATGCAAGGTAGGTCCTAGATCTAAATTATGGAAATATATATTGCATGAGCAATGATTTACAAATTATCTCTCGGGAATCAAATACCGAGACTTCGTGAGAGTACTTGATATATATAAATATTTTTTTATGAGCACGACAAAATAATTATCCTCGGCAATAAAGTCGTAGAGATATACATGTGCTCGTGGAAATATTTACAAAATATATATTAGGCCACACATGAAATAATAGGAAGAAAGGGCATGTGTGTGTATACATATTTATCTATACAAGTGCCATGGCAATAATAATAACTTTCATAAGTGAAAGTCATGAGAAAAACATGGGAGCTTGTATAAATATTTATGATATATAAATGTTTACACACATAAGATAATGGGTGAGAGAATAAAGGAGAAAGAAAGAAAGAATAAGGGAAAAGAAAAGAGAAAGAAAATGGGAAAAAGAGCTCACGGGCTCATTCTCCCCCTTTCCCCTTTCCGGCCCACCGAGCCCGTTCCCTTCCCCCTCCCCTCCTTTCAAGCGCAAGCGAGGCCGGCCCGGCCGCGAGCCCAAGCCAGAGAATGAAGCCCGCCACGGTCTCCTTTCCCCTCTTCACGCCGCCCGGCCAGGACCCGCGGCCTCGCGTGCCGTCTTCCCACCTCCCGCCCCGGCCGACGACCGCGCGGCACGTGAGGCGTCTCGCGCTTCCCGCCGCACGCTCCCCCTCCCCTCTGGAGTAGACCAACACAGAGGAGGCATAACGCCCTCGCCGACGCGATTTGACGCGTAGCATGCCTTGACCCGCGCCGGCGACACGACGACACGCTGCGTGAGCCGGCCATGGTCGCCGCGAACCGACGAGCCGCCGCGCCCCGGTGCCGGCTGGGACGAAGACGGCGCATAGTGCCCTCCACGATCCTCCTCCGGACACCGAGACGACGACGCCGACAAATGACAAGGGTCAAACGGGCATAGGGTCACCACGAGCCGAAGCCGCATTGCCGCCATGGCGACCGAACCGCCATCGTGGATGACGAGACGCAAACGATGACCGCTCACCAACGCTACGGATGCCGGACGGGGGGCTACCGAGGAGCTACCGAGGTCGTAAATGGCTCGACGACCGGTCGAAAAAGATCCGTGGAGGTGGAGTTTCCGCCGGCCGAGTGCCCGGCGGCGAGGCTATAAATAGCCTCCCCGGCCACGATCGAGCTCGCCAACCCCTCATGAGCTCGCCCTGCGTGGAACGCGGTGCTCGCCTTTGGCCATCCCTCCCCTCCTCCTCTCCTCGCGGAATCGACGATTGCTCCAATCCGGAGCTCCGCCGCCTCCCGCCCGCTAGGTCAGAGCCCCGCCCGGCCGTCGTAGTCGCCTTTGGGTCGTCCTAATCGCCTCAGTAAGCCTCCCGGAGCCTTGCTCTTCTATTTCCCCTCTCCTAATCGCCCTCATGGCATTGAGATGCCCGGATGCCGTAACACCGCCGCGCGCGAACGCCGCCACACCCGTCGCCGCCGTGGGGACTCCCCTCCATTGCGCCCCAAACCGCGCCATCAAGCTCGGGAAGAAGCCTCGAGGCCGACGCACCCTCGCGGTGATGATTGGGTCAAGAACGACGACTCCGGCCATCTCCGGCGAGGAACCGCCGCGACCGAGACCGACGGCGTGAGCACCCGACGCCGCCGTCAATCGCTGAAACGGCGTTAGGGCGGGAACCAACCATACGCCGACATCGCCGCCCCTACCGCTTCCCCGCCAACGGCCGTTAGGGCAACAGTTAGTAGCACACGTGGCGCCTCACGTGGCCGCCAATCGTGGCGACCACCGACCCACGTGTCATCCACGCAGGGTAGACAAAGGCGGGTACACTAGTCTAATTGCAAGGTCTACCCTGTATGGTACACAATGTTGTAAAAAGTTGACCTTCCCATGTCGAAAAATTCCCGGAAAATTTGTAAATTCATTATTTAATTTATAGAATTTTATCATGTAATTAGTTCCAATATTATTACATGATAAAATTATATTATAATATTACCCTAATGATTTAATTAGGGATTAATATTGTAAATTCCATATCTCATGCAATCTAACCCCTTTAAAGGTGTGAAACAACTTCCATAATTTATCTAAAATCTAGCTCTGGCATCTAACCCCTCATCACCATAATGTTCCATGTTTGTTTTGCATGACATAGTTCAAGCTAGGTTATCGCCGATCACGAAGTAGCTTTCATCGACCCGGATTAGGAGCTTCATCCCGGATCAAGAGAGAGACGATCAACGCCCGGTGCGATTGTAAGAACCTCCTGTGCAAGTCCTTACCCCCCTTAATCATGACCATAATACAATGTTAAATGATGATATAATATGGATAAGTAAGATCAATGTAACCTAAGTAATAAAGTGAACCCTCCAACAAAAGGTGAGTGGTGATTGTCTACATGGAGGTGGACTAATCACAATCGGGGATGAATCCCGGAGAGATGCTCGCCTCCCTAAGGACCGGTTCATAGACCTTCTACCTAGTGCGATATTTCGTACAGCCACACGTCGTTTATGGGACGGCTTGATTCACACCCCGTTGGGTTGAGGTATAATTGGGATCCAAGGTGGCCGGAGCAGGCAAACGATCGATTAGGAGCAGACATGGGGAGAGTGGCCCCATGGTCCGGTTGGCGTGGATGCTGAGTGGTCTTCCACGGAAGTGTTTGGGCGCGGTGGCGCAGTGCTAGAGGCACATATTGATGATTTGAGATTGAGAGTGGTGTTGACAGTATAGGTTGGTAATTAGGTATTACCCGTAAAGTCAAGCAGGTGATTTGGTATCACCATATTGTCTAGGGTGATGCGTCATCCTTGTGGTGGCGTGTTGTCCTTCCAACCCCTGAGAAGTCGTGGTGAAGATTATACCAATATACCTAGAGTAGCACTCAAGCGGGTACGGATCTCGTTAGGTCTGTCAGAAGCCATGACGGTGGCAGAGGCAACACCTATCGTGTGGGGAAATTTGTACAACCTCTGCAGAGTTACTTAAATCTATTCGAATAGCCACGTCCTTGGAATGGGCGGATGCTAGGCAAGAACATCTATGATTAGATATAACTAACCTTTTGAGATATGTGAAGGTGATGGTAAGATGAGATAATCCCGGGAACTAGTAAGAGCAGTTTTAGAGACTCTGCTAGGGCCCAAACCCTTAATTTACCAAACCACCCTTGGTTTGGACTTGCTGAGTACCTTTGTACTCACCCCTCTCGCTTTTACGCACATCGGCACGTAAGAAGGTAAAAAGTCGCCAAGGTAAAGGATACGCGCGTGCGTAGGAGCCGTAAGACGATCGAGTAGGAGTAAGGTCTGAACCCAATTCCTATCCACTATCAAGATGCCCGTGGAATAAGGAGAAGTGCCCAGACGATATACCAACGCTTCGCGCAGCTTGGCTACTCGATATTCATAACCCGCCTAGGTGTCACTTCGTCACCATCGAAGATCTTCTATCCTATACATTTCTTGCTCTGTTAATCATATAACTGATTTCTCACTCCGTGGATCGCTAAACGTATTGGTAGCGTGATCCCTCGGCGCCAATACGCGTGATTAAAAGTCCCATTAAAAGTGGGGTGTGACAGAGTGGTATCGGAGCCGAGCTTGATATAGGATAAGAAAAAAAAATGGGTTGGCACTTATTTCCGAAACATTACTTAAGAAATTCTACTTATGGACTTGTTACCCTAAGTGTTCCACTTCGATACCCATATGTTGCTTACATGTCATCGACATAAAAACTCGCTTTGATGCAACAGATGGAAGGATGGACACGCACGGATGGTTTGATCAAGCGGAGTTTCCACAACTCCTCGTGGGAAGTTTTACGAAGCCTAGGGTTTACTCGGGGAAGCGATGTACTACTACCGTGAGTCCGCAATAGGTAGAGTACCATTATGTGATGTGCGCTATTACACATCTCGAAGCTTCCATACCACGATGGGCGCGAGAATCTTTCGCATCGGGGAAGTGAACCGGGGACGCTTGCGGAAGGTTGCACGAGAGGCACTCCAAGTATACCGCAAGGAGTTCGAAGCGGTACTTGATCAAACCCATGCCAAGTACTACCCGGTCAAGGACACACGACCGCAAAGAATATGGCAGCGAAAACTTCGGGAGTTGAGCCAGCCACCCTCACCGTAGCCGACTACACCTTGATCTCCACTCCAGATACCTCATAGCACCGGCCAAACTCTCCAAAGCACAAGAGGAGGCCACAATCATCTACATGTGTCTATGTGGATAAAGGCGAGACAGTGCTCGTAAGGTAAAGAAGACCGGACAACAAGGATGCCCGGATGGAGACCCTCAAGAAGGAGCTAGAAGAGAAGACTGCCATCATTGAAGCCCGCCAGAAGGAAAATGAAGAAAGTCAATGTAAGCCGCACGAAGCCCCCGAGAAGTCGAAGAAGAGGAAGAAGCGCAGAAGCACTACTATCAAGACCCGGCAAGAACCCAAGCAAGTCCCCTCGATGCCCCTAGTGATGTGCCAAGAGTGCCCAAAGCGCATCCCACCACCACCGTTATGTGCATGACGAGTCCTAAATAAGTAGTAATGCCTTAAGTTAGTAAACCGCAGAGCATGTTGACCTAGCTATGGACCATGTCGCCAGATTTCTAGTGACATTGTAGTTGTTCTTAGCTCTAGTGGTAACCCATGAGTCCAAATTAGTAGTTCTTGAAGTCGTACAATAATCATCATGACAAATCACCATGGGTGATGTAACTCTATATCATCCGTGAACCTCGATCCGTGATGTAATATATTGTGCGCTTGTTTGTTTAAATCATGTGTGTTCCAATCTTTTCAAACCTATGGGAAATTTTCTCTAGTATTTTTTTCACCACGGAAAATAATGGAAGAAAAGAGCCGATAGGATCTCGTGAGCGTTATGGAAAATCCTCGTCACGAGTAATAAAGACGAAGTTCCACATAAACTTAGTTCACCGTGACACACCATTTCATACGCTTCACACCGTAAGTGTGTATTGTGTTTGACACCGTGTTACTAGGATACCCCAAAAAAGTATATCCCTATCCAAAATGCTTGCTTCCCTCTAATCTAGTTAGATAGATCCATGTCGCACCTTTGTGCTTATCCCTCCCGCCTATTTTAGTCCAAGTAGATTAGAGATTACCCCGCAGAGACATGACGACAACTAAGGACTCCACGATCGTAGCCGTTGAACCGCACCAAGTGTTCTCCCTACAGCCGTCGCACGCCGCCGCCGCTGACACCGCATCGACGACCGTGTAACATTGCGCATAAGTCGCCGCCTCGCGCCTAAAGTTACTAATACCGCTGTACCATTGACCCCGAACCAAGACCCGAGGAGCTACACAAGACATTACTTAGGAGGCAACCAAAGGTCATTATGTACAAGATGAAACTAAAGACACGGAGATTTCGCACCCATGAAGAGCAATTGAGCCGATAAGGGCGTAATAATCTCCTGAAAACGCCAAATAATGCTAAAGGTTAGCACGCGACATATGCCGACAACGACGGAGCCATAGGCCCCACATCATGGGAAATCCCACCAATCAAGGCCACCGGCCACACACTCACCAATGCCGGACCACCGCCGAGAGGTCAATGCGAACAGAGAGCCACTCCCGCTCCTTCTCCCACACACCCCAACCACCGCACCACCCATCCATACTTAGCCGTTAAGCTTCCACCCTCCAACCACTATAAAACGGACACCACCCTCACCGCTACCCTCAACCCACTCCAACCATTCCATTGCTATCCTCCGGACACTCCCCTCACCACGAACCCTCACCCTCCACCCCCGAGACTTTTCACCCAACCCCCACCAAGATGGCGGCAAGAACCGGGTTCACAACCGGTGCATCAACACCCCGGATTTCCCCAACTCCTTTACACCACCATGCAACACCTTGGCATCTCCGAAGGCCCCGAAAGTATGAAGGCCGCTGAGTACACGGAGTTCGGCACCTTCGCCGCGAGGTCACCATCTACACGCCGAAGCCGAGACTACCCCGACATCGCCGACGCATGGAACGTGGACCGAGATCGGCTTCCGCTTCCCCGACACCTATCAAGCCGTCGCCTCGCCAAGCCCTTCGACGCCTCGGCCACACCTACGAGAAGCCATCATCCGCACCCCCATGAAGTACTTCCCGCGAGAAGAAGAACGACCCCGCCCGATCGCCGCATGAGGGCCTTAGAAGGCCCGCAGATTGGTCCCGCTATCGTGAACCGACGGCCTACCTACTACTCCTCCTCGACGAGCACTACGACAAGCGAGGCCGTGCCGCTGAGCCAACCGCCGCCGAAAGGTGGTGAGAGGCTCATCCTGGCCTCTCCCGATGGGGCTCTCCCCGCTCGAGAGCAGTCGCCACGGCCGCCGCCGAGAGACCGCGCTAGCCGAGACACCGAAGGCCACCCAGAGCGCCACGCCCAAGAGCCGACAAACCGCCCACCGCGGGCACCAGATCCGCACGCAGCATTCGCCATGATGGGGACGGAGCCCACCATCCAAGAAGGGATCCCCATCTACCCTCCCGAGAGGCAAAGGATGTACGCCACCGTGCCGCCGACACCGCCACGTAACCCCAACCACCCTTGGCCTCGACGGATCCTTCCTCTCACTCGGCCTCCCAAAGACCGCCAGAAGATCGACCCCCACTCCGCGGACCGCCGACGGCCCTACGGCATCGCCGCCCGGTCATCAACCTCGACGAAGTCGACTAGCCGCCTCCCTAGGGAGATGTAACCGTAACCTTTCCAAAATAAAAAAAAAAAAAAAAAAAAAATGAGGAAAAATGAAAAGAAAAAAAAAAAGTTGCTCGAGGAAAGGCACCAACGGAGAAACCTACGGGCACCAAAGAAAGAAGCCATGGAGCAAATAGATAGAAGTAAAACTCTTCTAAGTGGGGTAGATCCGCATCCAAAGGAAGAAGAGAAACATAAAAACGGGTCGATGTAAGCGGATAATGAGACAACGGAAAACTTAGGGTTACCCAACGAGAAGTGGTCACCCAAGTTCACGCAATTGTTGCCCGTAAGACCAAAGCAATGATCTCGATCAAAAGTGGCACAACCAAAGAGAAGACAAACTCAAGGATCACAGAAGATGGGAATTGCCCCTAACCTTAGAAGAATAAATTCTCTAAGTGGGGTAGTTGAGAAGGAAGATTTGAAGACCAAGACCAAGGAAAATGGGGTAACAAAGCCAGCGGTGATCATTGGCTAAAGGCATACCCTCCACACTATCGTGCCGCCCTAGGGATAGAGTAGCACGATAATAGTAGAGGATTGTAAAGACAAAGACTGTAAGCAATGGAAAGTTTTTCTCTCTCTCTCTATCTCTATTCCGTTAGGCCTCAAATTAGGACCTTCACTCAGAGATTAGGAATCTCGGGACGAGATTCATCTAAGTGGGGTAGATTTGTAACACCCGTGTTTTTGCATCATTTTAAAATTCGCTAAAAATTTGAACTTTTTCGAATTACAACTAAAACTTGATTTATTTCCCCGCTAAACCAAAAACCCGTTTTTAAAAACCTGCGTTCCAACCTTCATCATATAGAAAATAGGGAAGCTTGTTTGTTGCTTGTTGAACTTTATGGTGACCGCGGATGCAAGGTAGGTCCTAGATCTAAATTATGGAAATATATATTGCATGAGCAATGATTTACAAATTATCTCCGGGAATCAAATACCGAGACTCGTGAGAGTACCGATATATATAAATATTTTTATGAGCACGACAAATAATTATCCTCGGAAAAAAGTCGTGAGAGATATACATGTGCTCGTGGAAATATTTACAAAATATATATTAGGCCACACATGAAATAATAGGAAGAAAGGGCATGTGTGTGTATACATATTTATCTATACAAGTGCCATGGCAATAATAATAACTTTCATAAGTGAAAGTCATGAGAAAACATGGGAGCTTGTATAAATATTTATGATATATAAATGTTTACACACATAAGATAATGGGTGAGAGAATAAAGGAGAAAGAAAGAAAGAATAAGGGAAAAGAAAAGAGAAAGAAAATGGGAAAAGAGCTAGGTGTCACTTCGTCACCACCGTAAGATCTTCTATCCTATACATTTCTTGCTCTGTTAATCATATAACTGATTTCTCACTACTGTGGATCGCTAAACGTATTGGTAGCGTGATCCTGGCACCAATACGCGTGATTAAAAGTCCCATTAAAAGTGGGGCGTGACAATGTCATTGTATACAGAAACACTATGTTATGGAGTGTGTGGGCATAAGCTACGAAAGTTGAAGAGGCGTACGGATATAGGTTGATCGCCGTCTTCACGGCCATGCAACCCTTTGTTCTTCCTCCCCAATGCTCGCACCCATGGAGACGTTATGCCCCGAGCAAAAATAAGAGCATTAGAATTATTTGATCTCATAACCTACGGTGTGCATCGACGTTGTGTACACGAACATCTCCCCATGTATCGTGGCAAACAGTGCATATGAGTCTCCTGTGATGTTGCATATGTACCCACATAGTGTGGGAATATATACCCGCACACCATGTTGTGTGTGCGAGGGACTTGAACCGATTAATGCATATGAACCTCAAACAAGGTGGGATGTGTACATGTAAAAGCATCGTGGGGGGTAAGTGAAGGCCAGTTGTGCTATTACCCGATTTCCCCGCCTTCATCACGGTCATCATCGGTTCTTGTATGCACGGGTTTGTCTGCGTGCTTGTAGCATCGTACTCTTTGTCTTGTCCTAATAGAACGCGACAAAGGGTAACACGCTTAAAATGTTAGTGTTCATGCACATATTGTTTCGTGCATACGGAGTGTGGAATACAAATACAAAAATTCAAAGTTCCTACGATCATTACGTGCATCGCCGTGTGGACGGTCCCCGCCCCCATGCTCCCTCTTACTTCGCTGGCCGCACCGCTCTCACCCGAGAAATATGTGCAGATTAGACATTTTACACAATGATGAAGGAAAATTGATCAAAAGGGTGTCGGTAAGAAGTATATTGAAACCTGCAGTATTAGGAGCTACTCCAGTGACCACGTGGTCAAGCACAACCCGCACAGGCAAACGTTCAATCATCTCAGCAAAAACATCTTTCATTTTTTGCTGTTTAAGAATTATTGCATCTATAGCTCCCTGCACAGTGTGGCACTGCTTCTCAACATCCAGATCGTACTCACTCACAACTCTGAGGAACTCCTGACGAGCAGGGCCCCTAATTCTTGCTATGCTTTCACCCAATAGATTCGAAAGCCTTGGAATGTATATGGCACCAATTTCCGGGTCAGTGACATAGCAAGTCTGGGTCCGCGGATAAAACTACAATGATAATGCCATGCATTAGTGTATATATGTGTATATTTCAATCAGAAAAGGAGATTAAAGTAAGGTCATCCTACATCTTTGACTCCGTAGCAAGTGATGTTATGCACTTCTTTGACCTGGTCCTCCTTCAACATGTTGTCAATGATTTCACTAGTGTACACACCAAGGCGGGCACTATGTATCTCGTCCTCGGGTCCTTTCTTGCTATCCAACCAATCGAGGTAATAAACCTACGCAAAATATGTATAAGTCAAGGTTATATTATGGGTGTGCATACAGGTGTGCATATAAAACTCTTCAGAAGATAAGTCATGTGTGCAAACATGTGTGCATACAGGCGAGCATATTGGTGTGCATACAGGTGTGCATACAGGTGTACATATATAAGTCAGGTGTGCATAGAGCTGAGCATATGCGTGTGCATACTGTGTCTCATATACAGTGTACATATACAATTTACATAAGATAAGTCGGGTGTGCATACAGTGAACATATGGGTGTGCATACAGTGTGCATATATAATCTTCACAGGATAGGCCAGTGTGCATATATAATCGGACAAGTGTGCATACAGTGTGCATATATAATAAGACAAGTGTGCATACAAAGTGCATAAAGCTATGCATCCAGTGTGCATATATAATAAGCCAAGTGTGCATACAGATTGTGCATACAGTGTGCATACGTAAAAACTAAGCATACTACGCATACATACTTGTCATGTCAGGTCACTACGTCTTTGGTGGTGATCGTAAGCATATAAAAACAAGACCAGGGAACTATCTCGAGACATTACCGTTAAAGCGGCGCTACGCCCAGGAATGGTGTGAGATACTTGCTCTTCCGCATCCTCATGGAAGCACTTGATTTGCTCACTAAAATTGAGCATGACCTCATGGCACCAATTAATCCTGTTGTAGTTGGACATATCCTCCGTCCGCATTATGTCGTCATTCGTGATATACCCACGCTACCGGGAACAAAGCAATTGAATAGTGCCAAGAAGAAGCACCTCTTCGTCAACTCATCGGTCCTCTTTCGAACCCAATCAATGCAAAAGTCCGCATCAAACGATTGATCGCCCTTCAAGCCAAGTTGTTGACGCAAGCGCTTCGCCCGCAGCGGCCCTCTCCGTGAATACGCCATCCCCTTGTCTTGCCGATCTCCAACCTTGGGCAGTCCCAAGACAAGATGGAAAACCTCAATCGTTATGGGCGCTTTCTTTCCAGACCAACATCTATGCACATCTTCTCAAAGATCAACTTGTTTGTACAGCCCACTTGAGAAATGATGGAGAAATGTTCTCGGTGAGCTTGAAAGAAAGAATTGGCAAGAAGCCAGTCTGCTCAATAAAGAGTCGCCGGGTCGCCAGCAAGTCCCTCCAATAGTCTATGTATCTTTTTGGGGACCGACCGTACGTTCCAACGTGGAGGGGCCCTCTGCAAAACCAAGATAAATGGCCCCAAAAATGAATATCCAAAACATAAACATACAAATTTTAAAGTTACCCAAAATAAACTACACATCTTCATGTATTGACAAAGCATATGTCAACGTACAAGAAATGTTGACAGTGCATACAGTTATGATTCAACAGTGCATACAGTCATGTGTACAGAAGTTGCATACGTGAAAATCATGAAACTTAACAATGTTGACAGTGCATATAGATTTTAGTTGGCTGTGCATACAAGTGTCTGTGCCAAAGTAAATTGATCCTCTAGTAAGGTAATATGTAAACATAGTGCCTGTCCAACATTATGCATGCACGCATACGATATGGATTGAAAAGAGCAATAAAAAGAAATATCCATGCAGCAAAGAATTACAAAAAACAGGCACATCATGTAAATAACTTACCGGTTTCCCTTTGTCACCCACAGATTTCTTCATCTTCTTTGACGATGCTTCCGCTTCATCGGCCCATCTATAATGCAGCCAAAAAGGGCATGGGTTACAAAATAAAACACTCCCACAAAAACACGATGAAAAACATGAAAATACAGAATAAATGGAGCTTACGGTCTTCCGTTTCTTGCTCTTTGTTCCCTCCGGGCGCCCGGGGAGACAACCCGCTCTCGGGGAGGCCGGGTCGCCGGTTTTTGCCCCTTTTTGCCTTGCCGACGAGAGCGTGTTGGGCGTCGTCCATCCGAGGGGCCCATGAAAACGCCTCCGTCATCATCGGTGTCATCGAACTGCATGGACCGGTCCCGATTGGCTTCTTCCCCGCCCGGCCGCTCTCTTTGAGTTTTTCCGCCCCGCATCCCGTTGCATACAAGTGGAAACATAAAACAGATGTTACGACCGGAGAACATACGGATCATCACCAAGTGATGCATGCAGTGAGTAACAATACTAGTTTATGTAATAACAACACAACATAGTCGATGAAAAAAGCACGTGATCAACGAACAAGGCCAATTTTTGTACCAATTATAGTGGTGATCAATGAGCGAAAATAAAGAAACAAGTGCACAATATCTCACTCATCTCAAACTCTTCAACGTGCGAGATCATAAATTAGATTGCTTAATAAACAAATGTTACATCTAGAAAAATGAGTGCAAACCACACTACTATGCAGTGCATATAGATTTCGTTTCAACTGCATACAAAATTGAAATACATCATTGTATCTTACATATTGCATATGGATCATTAACAAATATCCATACAGAGTCACTAGCAATACTAGATACGAAATTTAACTTTAAAATCACATACTAGTTACAATACAACTGCAGTAAACATCAAAATTTGCAATAATTTATCATAATAAACCTAATCCAAACAAAGCACACAACCTACTATGCAAAGGCACATGTATTCCGGGAAGCACGTAAAACTACTATGCAAAGGCATATGGCTTTTGTGGTGTAAATCATATAAATTTACAATGCATCATTGTTTCTTCCATATGGATCATCAACAGATAATGCATACAAAGTCACTTATGTCTTCCATATAGAACAACCACATCAATGTAACCTCATGCATACCAAACCAATGACATAGCTAGACATAAACGATTGCATGTGCACCGATAAAACCATAGACAAACACGTAACTATCTCCAACATACATGGTACTCCATATACAAAGCCTTTGTATATTGCATACAAAGCCATCCACCGCCAAAATAACGATGATGTGCATACCAAGCTACCACGAAGCAAGAAAAATTGCGTGGAAACCGACCTTGTCGCCTTCCTCGCTCAACACAAATATTCGGGAAAGCGATCCTCGACATTCTTTTCCCCTCCGGGAAACGGCCCTCCCGGTTTTTCCCTCGATGCTCGGCCAGGCATCGGGGCCGCCCAGAACCGCCACCGCCACCAGCCTCCATCATCGGTGGCCACAGAAAGGGGAAAATGAATTTTTCCCATGAAGACTAAGCAATGAGAACCACACCGGGAAAGAGGAAAAGAAACTAACCTCCCTCTCGCTTCCTACGCCGCCGCCGCCTTGAAGGTCCCACGGCCGCCACGGCCACCACGGCGCCACCGCTGGCCGGCGAGTGCTAATCTTCTTCACCGCCTTCCCAAGCCGTTTAGCCAACCGCCAACTCTTCGAAGCGCCGGAAGCGTGGCGGGCTCGCCCCCTCACCGCCGGGCGGTTCCTTCCCGTCCCCCCCGATCCGATCGCCCGCCGCGCCCTCGCCGGAACCGCCGCCGCCGGCGCCTCAGTCCGACACTGAAGCCAGCGCGCGGAGCCGTCCCGCCTACTCCGCCCCGGGCCTCGAACCGCCACCGCCCGAGCCCCGCCGCCAGATGCGCGCCCGATTCTACTCCCGGAACCACGGCCCGACCGCCGCTGACCTCCGCCGCAGCCGCCCCCCCTCCGGCGCCTCCCCCGCCTCGAGATCCGCCACCGCCGGTCGGTTTCCTCCCCACCGAACTGATCCGTAAAAAAGACGATGCATACACATCTTCTTATTTCTGCGATAACTTCAAACGTGCAAAACACGTATGCGGCGCTTCTTACTATTTCATATGCCGGGTGAAACATCCCCGTATGCACTTTCCCTCGAATCACGAAAGAGAACCAGGCTAGACCCCACACAAAGGGCCGTCCGCCGCCCGGTACCTCTGCTTCGCTCACGTCGAGCAAAGATCCCCACCACCGTGATCGGTGACCCCGCCGGTTGGCCCAAAGCTTTCCCACGTGGTTGGGTTGGACCAACTCCCATCCCTAGTCGGTTTGGTGGAACCAACCAAGCCCTTGTTTGGGCTGCAAGCTTCCCTACCTATTGGAAGCCCAAAGCTCCCAATAGTGTATATATATATATATATATATATATATATATATATATATATATATATAGGAATTCTAGACAAGAAAAAATATCCTTACCAATGTAATATCCTCGAGCCATGAACAAATCTCCTAGAAAGAGAGAGAGAGAGTGAAAGAGCCGAGTGGATTTCGTGCAGAGTGACCGGAGCTCGTGGGTGCGTGCTTGGGTATGTGTGGGATGCGGCCGGGCGCCTTTGATTTATAGCGGTTGATCGGTCAGTACATCACAAACCGGGTATTAAGATATACCCGGTAGTGATAACAACATGACTACCGATTATTTGAATGGAGCCGGGCAAAGAATACAATATCACTACCGCTTGTTTGTATGTATCCCAAGTAGGTGAATTCACGGTGTTGTCACTTCACTCGCCTTTGCATGCATGCATTGTTGCAAAGGTCGCCGCATATGTACGAGTAGATGCTTCACACAAAGGGATATCATATCACGTTCTATGCAAAGATATTGTTTTGAATGATTTTAGTGATATTAAGGGGATATGGATGTGAATAAAATTCATTATCTGTTCTTTTTTTTTGTTACATATATAACTTTATTTCATTCACAATCGGATTTGGATATCTCATTGTATTTTCCTCACAATGCAAAGATATTTCATTGACGCAACCATCTTTATTATGTTCGATCAAGGGTAAAAATGGAAACTCAAAGATATCGAAGAGACAATCAACATTCATAACAAAACGTAAATACAACAGATAAGAAATTTGTTACATATATTTCCATAACAAAGACCTTACATAAAACTAAATATAAGGTAACAAAGACCAATTCACCAAGGATAGGTCAATGCTACAATCAAAGTGTACAAACACATTAAAATTTAACCACCTTAGTAAGTCTCTTGTAGCACCTCTCTCGATCGAAGAAGTAGCGAGGCCGCTACATGCACCGAGGGAGGTTGGAGGATGAGATTCACCTGAGCTTCATCTTCAGCCAAACTTGACCATTGACCGAGGATGAAATCATAGTAACTTGGTCCAATGGGGATTGTTTTTCCATGGATGCACCATATGATTCGTATACTATATGCCCATGTGCCCGGGGTTTTGGTTGGACATTTCCACCCCAAAGCACAAGGACTCCGGACTCTTAATATGAGTCCGTAGTTCGATCTTGAATCATGGCACCCACGTAAGCCGCAAGCTCCGGTGTCTCTCTATCATCGGTAAGACTCTTCTAGCACATTTTACGTAAACCATTTTCTTGGACTAGGCATATACAGATGTGGAGGGCTTTCTCCCAAAGAAAGGCCATGTGTATGTGGAACTCGAAAGTACCTTGCTAGCAAAGAAGATCGAGGACGAAGAACAACAAAAATAAGGAGAAAAAGATTTCCTAGATCCAAAACCTATGACACTAAAATTCAAAACTAAGCCCTCTCAGATTTTGAGGAGAGGGTAGGAACTACATGGACGAACCAAGAATGCAAGAACGTATAGGAGAAACGGGTGCAAAACACGTCCCTTGCCGCTTAAATAGGCGAGATGCCGTGGTTGAGTCGACCGCCGTTGTACGGAGGACGTGGCAAAGAAGGCGCCAAAGATTGGTGCGCCACCCGGCCGTTGAGAACCGTGCGGCCGTTGAATTTTGCGAAAATCACCGCCGGGTCTAAGTTTTCACCGCGTTGATGTCGTAATACCACCGCCGCCCGAAGATCCGCGACCGGCAGCGATTGATCACCGCCGGGGCGTAAACTACACCCGCAGTGTTTTTTAACCGATATTGATTTAACCCGCCGACACCGCAAGCCGGTGCCACGTGCTTTTCATCGATTCCGGAGACACCGCCGCTTCCTAACCGCAAAGTGAATACTACCGCAACGCGGTTCTCCAAGCGAGTGGCATGCATGCAAAGACAGCCTCCGTGAACATGCTAAGTGAACGTGATGGCTACAATATTGTGGTCAAAAAAGAAAAAAAGTGATGGCTATCCGTTGGGCGGTACAAGTTTGATTCTTTAAATAGCCCTACGGTTGTTGTGGACGCAGCACGCTTTTTGTTCCATGTTGTCAATTAATTCGATCTATGCAATAGAGCTTTATGATGTCATATCATGATGATCGACTTTACTTGTTCAAACATGTCTTTTATGATCATTCGCAAATCGTTATCGCGTTACATCTCTATATATGCTATCGAATGCATTCATTATCCGTCGACGAGATAGCTCTCATAGCTATATGTCGCTACATCCGCCTTAGAGCCATACATGCGAACTGCCTTGGTCACACCCGGGCATGTTCCGTATCTCACGCTTTTACCTCCTTGTCAATTAACGAGGTCAAATTGATCGCACGCCGATCAAGACACTCGGCAGTCGAGTAAAGCCGCTATTCCGGCTTGTCGCTGTGTGCGGCGCAGAGTCGCTTTTTGTGTCAACACACTTTTTGGGTACGCCGGGGGGACAACTCAAGGTCAAGACAACATGCCTGAGGAAGTCGACAAGAACAATGTCATCCCGCTCCAAGTGGGTGACCTGCAGATCGACCAGGAGACCATGGTGAGAGACATGTGTGAAATCTTCGCGCAAAAGTGCCTGTCATGTTTCTCTAAGAACAAGAGCGGTACAATCTTCCGTAAAAACAGATCTTCCCAAGATTGTGATGCCCGTGATAAGGAATATGCTCAATGAAGTTTCGATACGTAAGAGGGGGCGGAAAGGAAGATGAAGAACCGACTCCTGAAGAAATTGTCGGATGAAAGAGATTGTTGCAAATACCGTTGGGAGAGCAATGACTAATCACAACACGGTGTTCTTCAATACTTTCCGTGATATCATGAAGGGCATCTTTGGACCCGAGTTTGATGAGCACTTTGAAAGCGGCTTGGTGAGCTTTCAGGGGCCAAGATATGTACATGTGCCAAAGCCACCACCAAAGAAGGGAGCTACAAATCAGAATCGGAGGAGAGAACAAGACACCGTGAGAAACCAAGAGAATTCGGAGCCAAGACACATGGAGAAGCGGCGTTTGGTGCACCTGAATCCTCCAAAGATACAACACTTACTCAATAGCTCCAATGGCCAGTGGGTTGCGGGAGAAATCCCTTTGGCCCCGGTTATACGTGAGTTCACCGACTATTCCACCATTCATGCTATGCCAAATCTCGGTATAGACCAAATGGAGAGTCGACAATTCCATGGATCTCGGGATACAAATGTAGATATACTCCTAGCGAGGATGGCCGATATGATGCAACACCAATTTGGGATTAAGCCCAACAATCCCTATGTGTATCGATCACCCTATCCTATCGATTGGTACAACAGAGTGGCGCTTCCTTCCGTATTGAAGCCTCCAACCGACTTGACCAAGTTCTCTGGGCAAGATGACACTTCCACTACCGAACACATCGGGCGGTACTTGATCCAACTCGAGAGCTTGCTAACGAAGAAGCATGGAGGATTCACTTCTTCCCATCATC
>JADLZK010010121.1:0-125850 GCA_015847255.1 Hyparrhenia diplandra | reverse complement strand
TATTTCAGCAAGCATAAAGCCATCATATAACCAACCGTATGCCTGGGCGGTTGAGCTTTACTTCCACTAACTATTCTGAATCGTAGGAATCCCTTCGTTCTCTTTTATCATACATATAAATAAAATAAATGAATAATCACTTCGATTCTGACATAAACACATATTTCCTCCATTCACAAAAGTTAATAGTATAAATTCTTTACTCCACCTTGCTTCTTGAGGAGTTAAAAGTATAAATATATATATCTCTGAATAAGTTTGTTATATTTTTACTCCATCTAATGATACATATATTATATAAAAAATGCTCCTGTGTTGCAAACGGGAAGAAAAAAAACTATACTATTATACATAAAAGCATTTATATTTATAACGTAAAAATAATCTCCGAAATTATCATCGAACTGTCACGTAGCTGAGAGAGGAGAGAGGACGAGCACGCGGTGTCGGTGTCGGGACGCATGGAGTGTCGAAGGGCACCGACGATAGGATTGCACATAGAAGGTTGACTCGTGTCGTCGCCATGCTGCTTGCCAGAGTTCGTGTGTCATGAAGCTCAGACGTCCTTGTAGCGAGCGGTGTCAGACTCGCCATCCACCTCGCCTAGTGAAGCCACGGAGGAGCCCTGTGCGTCGCAGGGAGAGCCACGGAGGGCGTTCGTCTGCGACCCGACGTCACCTCGTTGTTGTGGCCGTGTTCATGACTTCATGGTGCCTCGTCGTCGCGGCCCGAGCTCGCGACTCAACGCCTCGCCGCCACGGCCTGTGCTCGTCGTTGCTGCCCCCAAGATGATTTGGATGCGAAGTCGGCTGTTTATAGGATGATAAGTCATGGTGGGGTGAATTTCATATTGGTTTCTACGCCCATGGACAATTCTTTTCTTTTGGAAACTCCCCTTCTTTTCATATCCATATCCATATCAACTTTATACGCCGCTTGACACCCACTGATAGAATAAGAGGAAAGACAAGCAGAAAAAGGTGAAACAGAAATTTTGACTCTTTATTAATAGGTATTATATATAATAATGTAAATATCAGTGTAGCCCTTTTCGGTCATTATTTTGGAGAGTCAAACATTTTTAAACTTCGACTAAATATATAAAAACAAAATATTATCTTTTTTTATAGTACATAAAGTATCACTATTATATAGATCGTTGAATATATAAATTTCTTTAAGAACATAAATGTTGCTAATATTTTTATAAACTTGGTTAAATTTGATAACTTAAATAGGGACAGATGGATTATATTTAATCAGCTTTATGAAGATTGGACTCCTAGGTAATATTATTTTGGATATAGAACCGGGTACGGACGCAAGAGTTTTTTTTTTTTTTTTAGAATCGAGATCAACATGCGTGTCATATCCCATCAATCATCAAACATATTAATAAATGACCACCTCGGCAGTCGCCAAACCCACCATCTCGCCAGTCGCCAAACCCCAGAGGGAGTCGAAACTTCGGGAGGTTCCTGCAGCGCCCGCTGCAGCGCCGCTCCAACTTCACCGCAGCGCGGGTTTTGCTGGTAATCGATCCTACCTTGCCCTAACTGATTACTCCGTTCTCAATCGAAACCAAACATTTCTGTAGCACTGCTCTGGATTCGCTTACTTTAAACTGAAGTTTTTTTGGGGTTTGCCGGTTCATGCATTGCCGATTGCTCAAATAGAAGATGAAAACGGATTTTATGCATTTTATTTAGAGTTAGATTTGGGAGATTTCCCCTTAGATTTATATCTTGGTGACTGGCTTTTATTAGTTTATAATATTGGAGTGTGGGGACTATCTAGTTATTTTCATATCTTGGTTGGAAGGAAGTGCCTCTGTTCCAATCTGCTTCTCCGGCACGGGAATCCACCAGTCGATCGTAGTTGTCCAGTTTGATGGCACACTTGTTGCTTGGCCTATATTTTCCTATAAAGTAAACCTTTTGGGGTTCGCCTGTTCCTGCATTGCTCATAGGAGATGAAAACGATTGTTACCTATTGACTCACCGCTTGTGTTTGATGGCACTCTTTAACTTTGTTGTCTGATTCCAAGCCAAAAAAAAAAAAAAAAAAAAAAAAAAACTTTGTTGTGCGATAATATGAACCAAACTTAGTTGTAACAATATGAAACAGTCTGGTCTTGAACCACATATCTATTTAGCACTAAATTTTGAAGGGAGTTTTTTTTTCCTTCTTCGAAAGGTGTTTCTGAAGGAAGTGCCTCTGTTCTGATTGGACTTTCTCGCTTCTCCGGCACGGGGAATCCACCGGTCGATCGTAGTTGTCTAGTTTGATGAATTGATGGCACACTTGTTGCTTGGCCTATATTTTCGTAAATTCGTACAAGTAAACCTTTTGGGGTTCGTCTGTTCCTTCCTGCATTGCTCATAGAGGATGAAAACGAATATTACCTATTGACTCACCGCTTGTGTCAGTATTGGCATTTGCCTTATGTGTATAAGGAGCTTATGCTGCAGGAAGCTAAATCTACTTCCTCCAAGAATATATCACCAGAGAATTTCAATCATAGTGGAGCTGTATATGAACAACTATCTCAAAACAATACATAAGTTCTTTTTTATTGAAATCATTGTCTTGATTATAATCTGTATCAAGTAAACTAAACAGTATTAGCTCAGTATGCTTATATGTGAAATACTCTTTAACTTTGTTGTGCGATAATATGAACCAGTCTTGAACCACATATCTATTTAGCAATAAATTTGTATTAATCAACTTAAAAGAAAAAGACTCTGAACTTGGAATAGTAGCATTTTAAATAAAAATCAAGATGCGGTTCACTATTAAAATAGAGGAAATGTTCAACCTTCTGTACTTTGCAGTCCTTTAAGAAAGCAAGTTCAAAATCTAGGTTTCAGGCTTTTTTTTGGCTGATTTCTAGTTTAACTTTGAGGCTCTGAGTCCTGGTAATTTTCCTGTCCACTGGAGACTTCTTATTTCACGTATATTATTTGTGCCATCCACTTTCCAGTGTCTTTATAGAATAAGGCTGGTGGATTAATAATCTATATGAGGGCAGAAAAGGGCAGTACCACAAAATCGAATAGAGTAACAACTTAATGTAGATAAACAATAAAGCTATCAACCTTTATATACCTTTTAAATGATATCACTTTGTGCTGTTGAGTGAAAGTGTTACATGTGGACAAATTATGGTGATCAAATAGCTTGGGAAGCTTGTTCATTTAAGTCTGCATTCTTTCATACAAAAGATTCTAGCTAAAAAAAGCTTTATGGTAATGATAGAAACCAATTACAGCTCAAGGCTCAAGTACTAATTTATCTTAGCTACATGTTTTTGGGCACTTGCACGATTCAGATTCATGTCTTGCAATGCTTCCCAGTTCCCAATATATATGATATTTATTTTCATGCATAAGCCGATACTCCGTTTTGCACTTATCTGGTTGTTCAGATGGCGGCTATTCTTAAGTTTGATGGTGCTTCAAAAGGGAACCCTGGAAAAGCAGGTGCTGGAGCTGTGCTTATGACTGAAGATGGTAGAGTGGTATGATGAAATACTTACTGCACTTGAAGAATTTATTGTTTGTGGTGGTCCATCTATCACTGGTTTCACTGATGTTATCACATAACCATGAAGGTATCTCGGATTAGTGAGGGTCTTGGTGTCACTACTAATAATGTTGCCGAGTATCGGGGTCTAATCTTAGGGCTGAAACATGCGGTTAAGCATGGATTCAAGAGAGTTGAAGTACATGGGGACTCTCAACTTGTCCGCAATCAGGTATGGCTTTTTTTCACTATATGTAATCAAAGCTTCACCCCTTGCTTGGTTGTGTAGCTTCTTTGTTTTATTTTGCTTGTGTAGCTTCTCTGTTTTGTCATGATAGACATGTCATCCTGCTTAAAGAGAGAGGCATAGGCAATAGGAAAAATAGCAGAAGAGCAACATGTACAGATGTGCTTTTCTTTACATACTATTGTACCTAAAAATAAAAACAGTGTGTGTCTTGTTTCACACTACAGAAATACAGTAACGAGCAAAGCTATTTTAGCTTTGTTAGTGTTTCATAACAGTATTCTCTGTGCAATTTTATATTCTGAAAGTAAGGAACGTGCACACAAGTACTCTCAGATTTAGATCGTCAAACATTTATGCCTTTTCATGAGAACTACATTCATTGTGCAATCGATAAAAGCATAAGCTTTTGGGAAGTGTCCCTCTCCGAATGAAATATTTGACCAGAGAATTATGGTATCAAGAAAATGTTGCTGCTGCTTCTGCTTACATTCTTCTCTATCCTAAATAGGTGAATGGTGTCTGGCAAACGAAGAACCAGAACATGAGGGAGCTGTGCAATGAAGTGAGACAGCTAAAAAGAGAAATTTGATTCCTTTGAGATGATCCATGTTCAACGGGTATGCAATGCATTTATACTTTTATGTAAACTTGCAGACTCTTTGGTTTTGCATCATAGACATTTGGTCAAATAAGATATTCTTTGCACCATGATCGATGTTATTTGCATTTGCTGGCCACTTGTATATGCTTTTGTTAAGCAAGCTGCCACAGCAATAGTTGCCTTCATCAGATTGAAAGAAAATAATAATAAAAATAAGCATTAGTTTCTATTGTACCGCTAAGTGCTCTCACGAGTTTATGCCTTTCCTACGTTTGAATGAAGGAGTCGAATCTCTTTAGGATCGCCCGAGCGAACATCGGGTACCACGCTTGCAAGTACAAAACATACAACATCCCTCAATTCCAGTTTCCATTTCTTGTTTCCATAAGAATTAATGACATCTTGTAACACCCTAAAATTTGCATGTTTTCAAATAGCTTAATTTGATCTATTTATGCATTTTTGTGAGCATGCAAACTTAGCAAAGAATATCTTGAAAGTTCGCATTTTTATGTTCATGCAAACTTAGCTACATGTTTGTGCATACATGTTGCTGCATTATTATTTTGTGTGAACTTGTTTTTACCAAAACTTAAAAGTATTTCAAAATTCCTTTGAAAAGCAATTTGAAATATCTTGAAAGTAAAAAGAAAAAGGAAAACCCTTTTCTCCCTCCCTCCTTCCTATTTGGCCGACTTGGCCTGCTCTCCCTCGCTCTTTCTTTGGCTCGCCTCATGGCCGCAGCACGGCTTCCGCCGTTGCTTCTCTCCATGCGGCCCGCTCGCCATCCCTCTTTCTCCTCTTGGGCCGAAGGCCAAAGCTGCGCTAGGCATGCTCGCATAGTCGCATAGTGGCAGCCTGGTTTTGCACGCCCGGTGGCGTCTTCCTCCTCTCGCTCGTGCCACAGCCGGACTTGACCGAGCATATCTGATCTGATTTGATCCATTCAAGTTGTGTTAGGTTCTTAATTGCGTAATCTACGTGTTAGTGCTACTATTAATCATGTTTTCAACTGTCTTAGATTTAAGCTATAATTTTATAAAAGGAAATTTTGTTTACTTCATAACTTCATCATTCTATCTCCGTTTTCGGTGATTTTCATGTGTGTGTGATTGTAGCATCGTGTTGGTTTGTTTTATTAACTATCCAATCTGTTTTTATCTTTGATGGTGTACTATTCTAATTATACTTTTGTGTTTGCATGGTGTATGATTTTGTGGATGCTTGTATGTTCTTTGTGTGACGATCGAGTATAGACGGTGAGGAGTTCGTGGAAGATCAGGAATTTTTCGACGACCCGATCCCGAGTTCTTTGAGCAAGGCAAGTATAGCATGAGATCAGCCTTGTCCTATACACCTTTAACCCCTAACTCATATATACTTTTCTATCTATTTTATCTTTGATGGTATATTGTTCTAATTATACTTGTTTGCATTGTGTATGATTGTGTGAATACTTGTATGTTGTTGTGTGATGATCAAGTATAGATGATGAGCAATTTGTGGAAGATCAAGAATTATTCGACGACCCCAGGATCCCGAGGAGTTCTTTGAGCAAGGCAAGTATAGCATGGGATCATCATTGTTGTCTTATGCACCTTTAATCATAACTCCAACTTTTCAATCTATTTTATCTCGATAGTGTATTGTTCTAATTATACTTCCTTGTTTGCATCGTGTTTCATTGTGTGATGCTTATATGTTGTTGCGTGATGATTGAGTATAGGCGATGAGCGGTTTGTGGAAGATCAAGAAATCTTCGACGACCCGGGATCCTCGGGGAGTTTTTGAGCAAGGCAAGTATAACATGAGATCATCCTTGTTGTCCTATGCACCTTTAATCATAACTCATATAAACTTTTTAATCTATTTTATCTCGATGGTGTACTATTCTAATTATGCTTTCTTGTTTGTATCATGCATAATTATGTGGATGCTTGTATGTTGTTGTGTGATTATCGAGTATAGATGGTGAGCAGCTTGTGGAAGACCAGGAATTACTCGACGACCAGGATCCTCAGGAGTTCTTTGAGCCAGGCAAGTATAGCATGTGATCATTCTTGTTGTCCTATACACCTTTAATCATAACTCATATAAACTATTCAATTTATTTTATCTCGATGGTCTCTTGTTCTAATTATACTTTCTTGTTTGCATTGCGTTTGATTGTGTGGATGCTTGTATGTTCTTTGTGGGATAATCGAGTAAAGACGGTGGGCGGTTTTGGGAAGATCGGGGAATTATTCAACGACCGGGATCCTCAAGAGTTCGTTGAGCAAGGCAAGTATCATGATATTGTCCTTGTTGTCATATACACCTTTAATCATAACTTATATAAACTTTTAATTTTGTTTATCTCTAATGGTGTCTTGTTCTAATTATACTTCCTTGTTTGCATCTTGTATGATTGTGTGGATGCGTGTATGTTGTTGTGTAATGATTGAGTATAGATGGTGAGCAGACTTATGGAAGATCGGGGAAATCTTCGACGATCGGGATCCTCGGGGGAGTTCTCGAGCAAGGCAAGTGTAGCATGAGATCATCCTTGTTGTCTTATACACCTTAATCATAACTCATATTGCATGCGTCTAATTTGATGATCATATTGCATGTGTCTAATTTGATGATCCTAAGGATTGACCTAGTGCTTGATTATCTTTATACATTGTTACCTCTGAGTTTTTACTTGCATGTGTGTATTGTTTGCTAGCGCTCAACTTAAACAAACATGATTTAATGATGACTAATTGTAATATGCAATGAAGAATAAAAATTGCTTTTTAGCAACATGGTTATAGGGTGAGACTCTTGTTTTTACATGATGTTCTTGGCCCTTTGTACATGAGTAGAATAGAAAAGATATGGCATAAAAGTAGAATAGAAAAAGATATAGAAAACAATTTAGAAAGAGGAAGGAAAAAAAAGGAAAGGCCAATGTCGTCGAGCACCATAGCCAACCCAACCCACAACTTGCCTTGACCTCATCTCGCATGTCGCCCGGCTAATCGACCCACGGCGTGGCTAGCCCAAGCATCAAGCACATCCGCTTACCCTTCCCCGTGTCGCTAGCCGAAGCGAGCCCGGTAGAGCAACCATGGCCATGTCTTTATGCGCCCCAATTGCCCATCTCTCTACCTACCGTCAAGGGCTTGGATGGATGTCATGCGGGGGCGATCTGTGGCCCCGATAGGGTCGAACCGCGATGAGTGCTTGCCGCATGGATCGTGAAAAGCACACGCCTTTGGCGCTAGATGCGCCAATAGCCACACCGCCCGTGGCCGCTACCGCAACTAGGCCGACCTGAACCCCTATTCGTGCTTGTTGAGTGCTCGGGAGGCCGATCGCCCATCCCGAGACATGTAATATGTACTGCACCGCTACCTCACCTTTGTGCAGCCACGCTATCCCCAATCGTCGTCATCTCATGCGTTGGTCGTTGGGAGCATCGAGCCATCGTGTTGATCGCACCATTGTGTTTGCCACGTCTTTGCGTATCGCGTATGAACCCTTAGGCGCTCTGTCGAGCCACCGAAAGCGCCGGGTGCGAGCATGCTCGCCGTCGGAGAGACAAGCCACCGTGGGGAGGCGGGAGAAGGGGAGGCAAAGCACAACCACGGTATACACCTGGTGCACCATGAGTTGAAGGGAGAAAAGGAGGATGAGCACGGTCCACCACAAACTAGATCTACGGTCCATGGGCGAGTGCAGCCAAGTTCGCCATGAACGGCCCTTGTGAGTTAAAACACGTTGAGAGCCCAAAGCCGCCACGTGGATGCCCTATACTTCGACGGGTTGGGGTTGGCTAGCCCAACTCGGCCCATAACCCGGCCACCCCAGCCTAGTCGGGCCGGTCATCGTTGAACCGATTGACCGAACCCACCTATCAGCCGCTTTACCTACCAAACCTGGCTGCCAATGACTGTTGCCGCCTTGCCCAATCTTATGTTGCCATGTGTCGAGCCTAGATTTAATCCTTCTATCTCTATTTAAAATAAGTTTTAAACTTAGAAAATTCATATGATTTCGAGAAAAATATGAAACCGGTGTCCATTTTTTTTTTCTAAAATCAAGCTCTACATCATAGGTCGTCGGCATTTGGGATCTTTCATTTTCCATTGGTTCTTTGTGATTATTTATAGGGGTTGCTTATCGCGATCGTATGTACCGTTTCGCAGACCAGGAGGAGGAGCTGCCTGATGAGGACTCGGAGTACTTGGAGGATTCGGGAGATGACACATCGGGTTTCACGTCCTACCCAACCTCATAGAATCCTATTAGGCATGCGATGAGTAGATGTTAGCGCTTTACTTTTACGCAAATGATGCAAATGATATACGATAGATTGTATGGTAGAATGCTTGTGAGCCATTAGCTTATCGCAATGTTTACCCCTACACATCCACTATTAGGATAGGCACTCGCTTATTATATGTTGCTTACTGCTTACTTCTACTTCGAAATATATCTATGATAAATCGTGGACGGATAACATGATAATTGTTAGGGAGCTTATGGTTTGTGTCTTGGGTGAGTGTTGAGGGTCGAGTCGACCAAACAAGATACTACGATGATACTTTAGATGAGTCTTGCCGTGGGGGTGCGACTGGGCATTCCCATTGAGAGGTACATGATCGAGTACATGTCTTGGCGTAGTAGATACGAGGCGAAACCTCAGGGAGGAGGTGTTCTCGAGGCATGGGTTGTTGTTTAGCCTGAATAAGATGTCTTGTCCGGTCCTAACTAAGGACTTATGTATCGAGAGAACTATATCTTGGGAACCTTCGTGCACAACACTCGTCCCTAAATGGGTAGGGTGCGGGTACCCTTTTAGCTAGGGCAGTGCCGCTGCTGCTAGATTGTTAGCGTGTGTAGGGAGATACGATCGTCGAGGCCCACACCATCCTAAGACATCGTAGTGTCCAACGAGGGCCCGACACTACGTCTCATAGTCTTAGCATGCCGTGGCATCCGGAGTGCCCCAAAGGGCTGAGTGGTAGGGTGACATCGCATCGGTTGGGAGGCTTCCGTTATCAGCCTAGATGATATGTAAGCGTCGATGATGGCGATCTTGTGGTTCGGGTGTACATGCTTTGTAGAGTTGTAATCTATACGTATAGCCACGTCCGGTCATGGACATTCTGTCGACTTACCCTTCACTTGAGTAGAGAGGGAGTCCTTTCTATCGTCCCTCGGGTTGTGTTGGTTTTTCGGCTATATTGAGGAAAGGGCGAGAGGGAGTTGTCCTTACCGCCTAGAGAGTGAGAGGTGTGTGGTGATGGGATGGGAGAACATGTGGATGAGATGGATTAAAACTTGACAATTATTAAACTAAAATTTGATGATACTTGCATAGGAAACTACGACCACACTTTTATGTCTCTTGATTATCCCTTGCATTACACTTACTACAAAGCAAACACAGTAGTATTGATAGTTGTTGATCGGTGCAGACTATGACTTCGAGAGCGACGACTGGGATGATTAGGTGTCTTGTCCTGCGCTCAAGATGGTTGGAGGAGATGCTTTCGCGCTTCGTTTCCACTCTGATTGTAGTTGTTCTAGATGCTTCGTGCATGGATGTTTCCGCCAAGTGGCGTTGTAATAAATTAAACCTCTATTGTACTCTTTTAATTCGATGTATGACTATGTCAACTGAGATTTGGATATGATGGAATGATCTTTTGGGACCCTCACGTGGGGGGTTCGTTTTTAGTGCATCACGTAATATGCTAACACTATGAGGCCTAAGTTTGATGTGAAACTTTTTTTTGGAGAAAAGTTTGATGTGAAACAGTGCTTTGGAAGCTTGTCCTAAATTTATGTTGCTTCAATAAGTTGATCTCGGAATGGAGAATTTCATTAGTTAGCTAGTCTTTGGATGGCTATTTAGATTTTTGGATTTGGTGCACTCGTTTTTTTTTTTTTTTTTTTTTTTTTTTTTTTTTTTTTTGACAAACGATTTGATGCGCTCGTTGCTCCAGCATCCTTGAAACTTGAAGCACATTGTAGTACTTCGTTTCTGAACAGAGCACACAGGTAGTGCAAATATGCCTTGTTATTGTATGGGTGTAGAGGGTTCAAACACTGGGCGTACCTACTGTTGGGCCCAGAGCGTTTGGTGCACGATGCGCTTAAAACACTTGTTATTGTAAAAAGCTAGCAATTACGTTGATCAATTAGGGATGTTCGGTTCAAGAGATCATCGTATCCCTTATGAGAAATCACAATGGCCATGAAGTTTCAAAGTTTTTTAACGGAATTTATAACTCAGCTTTTGAGAAAGCCAGAAGGTTGGGTAACATCTGCTCGGAATACCAGCTTACCAGCAAGAGCTCAATCAAACACACAAGAAAAGGACTGTAAGCCTTTTCTTGTGCTATTGATTGGAGATTTCTGCGAGTTAATCTGAGCATTTGTCCTAGTCTATGTTGATAAAATGTTAGTCCGAGCATTTGTCGCATACACTGTGTGATGATTGTTGGTTCATTAGTTCTAGCATTTGTCTAGCCTTACTGCTGATGTGTGTGCTGTAGTAGTGATAATGCGCTCCAAAATACCTTCATTTTTCTAGATGGATTTTAGCATGAGAGGAGAGCCGCATGCTCGATGCTCGAGGGCAGCTCTTATCTCGGCCATGTGTGCTCTCATTTTCACGCTAGGATTGAGACTTTTGCATGCTTCTAGGCCCTCGGATTACATATGGTCGAGTTAGCCGATTGGGAAGAGGAGAGGCAAAAAGGAACTTGACTCTAATGTACAACTATAATGACATTGAGTGCATTGCAATGTTGCGCATGAGAAAGGGGCCCCTTCTTTAATCTATGCAACTTGCTTAGGGAAAGGGGTTGTTGTCCAATAACTTAAACTCATGTGTAGAAGAGCAAGTAGCAATGTTTTTGCACATTGTTGGTCACAACCAACGCTTTAGAGTGGTTAGGCAAACCGGAGTGACGTCCAGCAGAGACGGTTCACCGCCATTTCAAAGAGGTCCCTGTTTGCCATTGGTGAACTCGGGGAATGACCTCATCCTACCTCCATCAAAATGAGAACACCACTTAAAGTGAGCAGCAGTCCAAGATGGTACCCTTACTTGAAGGTACAAGATTTTGACATTTGGTTTAGTAGGATCCTGCATGGGTTCTTGGCAATTCACAATCAAATGTTCCATGACTTGTAGGAGGCTGATATTGGGGCAATAGATGGGACACATATCTATGCTAAAGTGCCCTGCCAAGATTTACGCTGCATTTAGGGGTAGGAAGCCCTAACCCACCGAGAATGTACTTCTTCGCTGTTGGTTTTGACTTGAAATTCACCCTATGTCTGTGTTGGCTGGGGAGGGATCGGCTACATGATGCAACCATTCTAGGCTGATGCCCGTAGAAAGATCTAATGGGTTAAGAGGTTGCACGGGTAATTTAGTCAATTGGTTGCATAAATAAGACATGCTAATGACGCCATCAGCCCTAATGCATGTGCATTGTTCTTTTTAGGCAAGTTCTACTTAGTAGATCTTTGCGTGCACGCTTGTCAGTCGAGATTTCTTCCACCTTATCGAGGACTAGGTACCACCTCAAAGAGTATGGCTAGCGAGGAACTTCTCCACCAACTATAAAAGAGTTGTTCAATTTCGAGGCACTCTAGTTTTGAGTAGTAGCGTTGAGCGTGCATTTGAGTGCTTTTGAAGAGTCAGTTTTGCATTCTTGACAACAAACCCTTCCACCCCTATAAAACACAAGTCAAGTTAGTTCTTGCTTGTTGCATCTCTGCATAATTGGATCCTTCATCATGGGGTTGATGAGGTGGTTCCTGTCGAGTTTTTCTTAGGTGCCAAATGATAACCCACCTCTTCCTAATGGCCCTCGGATCGGTGGCAATCTTTTGCTTGGCTCTTTGAAAAGGGATGAGTGGGCTACCCACATGTGAGCAAGCGAGGGAAAAATGCTAGAATTTAATAGTTTAGGCCTTGGACAAATGCTATGATTATTTATTTGAATTCACGTAATTGGTTATTTTAAGGATGTATGAACAAATGCTATGATGACTATTACTTTTCCTTAGACTATGGACAAATGCTATGATGATGGTTTATTTACGTGATGATTTCATTCTATTTGTGCAATGATGATCCCCTATTGAGCTGATACTACACTTTCTTTGAGGCAATGGGCTATGTGCAATGATGTTTACTTCTTTTATTGAACTCATACTACACTTTCTTGAGGCAATGGGCTATGTGCAATGATGTTTACTTCTTATGTCTTGAATTTTTACACTTTTCTTGAGGGCAATGGGCTATTGCAATGATGAATTTGAAATCCTGAACTACCAATAGGTAATGGGTGATGAAAGGATACTGTGATGAGCTTGTGTTCTCTGCACACTTGTTTGGGCACGATGCTTTGGTCTTTGGGGGCTATTAGGTAGTCTTTGGGGGTTTTGTTGGTGCAAATTTTGTTGGTGGTAGTCTCTGGGGGCTGCTTGGTGGTCCTGGGGGCTGGTGGGGGGTGAGGGGTTCATACCGGCTAGTCGGGTCACTGAGAGGGCATTGAGGGTGGGTGATGCCATGTCGGCTATGCCTTTAAGCCAAATGTGTCGGCTTATCTCCAGCGGTGTTAGGGCTGATAAGGGCTTCAAAGAAGTCCACCTCAACCAAGTTGCCAAGGCTCTTCAAGCCTCTTGTGGGAATGAGGTGGTCGGGACTCGGGTGTACAACCACACACGAGAAAATGGAGGCAGAGGTGGGTGAGGACGAGCAAGCGAGGGAACTTCGGTGGTGCAGCGTGGGATGAAGATAACTCCATGATTGTCACGGAGGAGGAGCACTACAATGGTCACACCAAAGGTACCTATGTTCATTAAGCTGTTGTCATTTCATTCTCAAGCGATTACTGTTCATTATACTAGCTGTTGTCATCTTGATCGGGGACCACCCCAAGGATCTTGAGGCTGGCTGAACAAGCCTATCGGTTCTACAGGCGGATGATGATCATCTTTGGTAATGGCGGGCAATAGGGAAGTATGCTATGGGATCGAGTGAGCCACTTGAGTGCTTGCCGGACTTTGTCGAGCTCCCCGGAAGGCCGAGAAGTCTTGAGGATGTGAAGAGTGGCAAGAATGATGACTACGAGGGAAGGCAAGTGTGAGGGGAATGTGTTGGCAACAAGAGGAAGAGATCGCTTGCTTTCGAGAAGAGGATGTGGTGTTGTTCTCTGGACTTGGTGAGGAATTTTCGTGAAGGATGTGGCGGATCACAATTGAGTTCTACCAAGGTAGATGACTCCCACCCGAGCTCTATGGTGCTGTCATGTGTTTGTCCCAGGGGCTTCAGCGATGAAGCACTTCTTTGAGTGCTTATGGCCACCTCTCCGACAACAAGGCCTTGGGATGCGCCTTTGTCAACATGCATGACTCTCATGCGTGTCTGTGGGCTGAGGACCTACTTGGCCAAAGCACTACTATGTGTGATGATGTTTGTGGTACGTTGGTGGGTGATCCTTTTGTGCTGATCCTGCCCTTGGTATGGTGGCGACTTTTGGATGTCGCGGTGGTGGCCTCTTTTTGTTTCATGCGACTCTGAGATGGTGGTTGCGTAGTGGGTTGACCTTCACTTTTTGATGCGGCTGATGCGATCTTTTGCCTCCTTACTAGCTACTAACATATAGTTAGTGTCTTTACCTAGTCTAGTGCCGATTATAACCCTGCTGACCTTGCTAGATCGAGCCCGATTGATGCATTTATTTGAGACATGTTTGGCAATCTGACCTTGTGTCCATTGCCTATGATTTGAGCTATTGATGTGAACTATTTGGTGAGCGAACTTGCCCATTTGACTGTGATGTTAATTTACTTTTTATTTGAGCACTTGCCCATTTACTGTGATGTTAATTTGCTTTTATTTGAGCACTTGCCCATTGCCTATGATGTGGATTACTGTTTTGAAAAGCTGAGCACATAGCCATTTGATCAATGATATGATTTTTTTGTTGATCCCGAGCACATAGCCATTGTCTATGATGTGTTTGAATGGATCCGAGAGCACAATACTTGCTGCTATTTGCATTTTTCAGCATGGCATGGTATGTTGTTCATGTTGGGGAGGAACGGTGTGTATTCTACGGGCTGAGCACATCAACAAGTGCATAGCTTCAGGGTAATCTACACAGAAATACAACACAAGACAAGAAGCTTTGATGGCCTTCTATGGCCATGTTGAGCAACCTCTGGCGGAAGAGGTGAGATCCACCTGCTGCTTGAACTGTTGGCGAGCAAAGATTCAACTATTGCCGAGGTTTTCAACTATAGTTAAGATGGTCCTAGTGGTAGTCATCATTGTAGCATTAGGTTTCATATTATGGAAGTTGATGTAATTGAAGTAAACATTCGTATGTATCATTACCTCTTGTAATTTGAATTGGTATGGTTACTCACCTCATGCAAGGGGGTAAGCTGGAACTCAATACATGCATGAGCACCAAACACACTACCACTGCATCCTACTGTGTTCATTCTTGTGCTGCATGCAACCAACCAAACACCATCACAACACATCTCGGTTCAACTCATGCATGCAACCAAACAAAGCCCCCACTGCATGCTCTCGGCCGGGTTATGAGCGCTGGTCAGTTTGGTCGCGAGCGGGATGTCGGGGAAGGGCACCAACCAGACCCTAAATCTCCAACAATATCCCGTAGACGTCAGATTCGGAAGTTTTTCCAAGTTTGGTTGTGAGAATTTATTTCCCTCTTCAACAGATCGACCTTCAGGCAAGCCGCCATTGCGAATTTCATCAGATGGCATGCCGCATTTGTGATGCCTGTGTCCTGTGGGAGAAGATGGCATGGAGGGCCACTTTATTATTTAGTTTCAGCGTTCGTGCAGTGGGTCATGGAGCGTGGAACAACTATACAGTAAGAAAAACATGGTTCAAACCGCGGCGGAGGAAGATGGAGCAATATGCAGCTCAGTGGCCTCTATCTACCGTTACAAATTGTTAACAGTGGCATAGCATATAAACTTGATAAATAAGGTCCGTGTTTTTACTGTACAATTTTCACCATTGCTATTTGGACAGACAAGAGCCACAACTGCATTTCATTTATTTGCTTTGAGCCTTTTCTTGTGCTTTTTCCCAGAAAGATGGTGAGCAAAGCATCTTTTTCGCTGCTGCACTGCAAATTGCAGACCTCACAAAAAACCCAGCAACTTCTGTTTCTCCATGTGTTCCTCCCCTTCGCAATGGCCTGCAAGCATATTCTCGCTGTTGCACTGCAAATTGCAAATCCCGCACGACCATAATGCTGTCTGTTCCTCCACCTTCTCTGAACTTGAACTATTGCTATCAGAACCATTTTGGAGCTACTTTCTTCTCCGCCGTCAGATTGCTTGATTTCACATTCACACCATCTCTTTTACTTTGTAGAGCATCCATCTTCTTTTTGGTGTTTCTTGCCTCTGCAGTGTTCAACAAATTGAGATTCAGTGGGCAATTTTTGCCTGACAGATAACACAATCCCATTTAGAGGGCAGTTGCTGGTTCTTGGAAATTTCTGGTGGAAAAATCTCCTGTTTTTCTTCGCTTCAAGTAGGTCCTGGACATTTCAGTTGGTGTATCTTGCTTCCAATTTGGTGCTCCAAGTCTAATTGGCAATCAGAATCAGCATGAAATATGCTACAATTTGACCCCCGAAGCCTGCTCAGCATTATGCGGCGCATTGTTCAGAAGTACCGTGGCTTCTCGTGATTCAGAATTCCTTGACATGTTACGGATTTCGTCCAGTAGAGCTTGAAGCTTAGCTAAAGGTGTCCTCCTGACTCCAATTCATGAGCACCGTTTGCTAGGCAAAATGGCAGAACTCGACAGTTGAAGGTGGCTTCTCTAAGTGCTGTGGTGCGTTGCTCTTGTGGCACTCTGGTTCCTGCAGCTCATTATTCTTAGCCATGCCATCACCCATTCATGAGTTGCGCTTCAGTGTTTTGTTGGTGTGTTCTTCCATTCAGATGCTCCTTCAGGTCTGATTCGCTTGTACCATTGACCTGGCATGTACTGCAGCTCCATTTTATTGAGGATGCTTTTCTGCCCTGTGTGGGAAGAGGATTCTTCTGTTAATTGCACCTTCTGATTACTTGCTCCTTTTTGATCGGTGCCTCCGCCCTGCACAATGTTGTTGGAAGTGGTGCTCACTAGGTATTTCCACCTGGCAGATTTCACAACTCAATTTCTGGTGCCGTTTCTTAACTGGTATTGTTATTCCTGTCAGTTCCCATTTCAGTGAAGGCGAGTGTCATCTTGGGCTGTACGGTCTGCTTGTTTGACATGCAGCATGCAGTTTGATTAGACTATTGATAGCTGAAATAGCAAAAAAACACTTTGTAAACTTGCTACTAAATTCTATGAACTTTAAAGAGAGCATTACCAAATGATTGCAAAGAAGCCTAAACATTCAGTAAAATCTATTCAGACACACACACACTTTCAGTAGAATTTCGGTACATAAAATCCTACCAAGTTGTTGATGTACCACAGCTTAACATTGTTCTGAAAAATATAATACTAGCAAAATATATTTTTTTGCGGGGTTAATACTAACAAATATTGACGAAAAATAACTAACAGATGAGGGGTAAAAACAGAAAGGATAAAAACACCACACACCTCACTGGATTCTTGTGATTTCTGATCTTCAAGTTTTTGTATTCTCCTGAGCTGCCTTACCATTACAACAACAAGGTCTCAAGCATTCACCGACACAATCTTCCATGGCAGGCTTGTTAGACTTGAATGCTACACTCCCGTGCCTTCCCTCATTTTGCTTTGGATCATGGATCTCATCCACATCCGCATAACATTCTTGACTGACTGACCATCGCCATGGTGCCATGGACTGCTCACTGAAGGTGAAGGGAACTGGCTTAGTCCACTCCACATCATCAGCAGCATTAACATGACGTGAACCGTTGCGCAGGACCATGGCATGCTCTATCTTAGCCAACTCTGCCTGGATGATCTCCTGGCGAAGCCGATCCTTCTGAAGCTGTGACAGCAGCGCCTCCTGATCACCAGCATTGGGTCTACTGTACAAGGAAAAAGCATTGTGAAATCCTTGATGTTACACAATATAATATCACCAAATGCACATCATCAACATTGTCACGGCAAAAAGATTCAGCAAATGACCAACCTGTGCATCTAAATTAAGTAGCAAGGTGCTCTGAGCCTCTGACTATGCTAAGAGTGTTATTCAAAAGACGAACAAGTTTTTTTAAAAAGATAAATAAAATAAAAAGGCTCGAAGCTTAACTAAAGTAGCTATTTAGGAGACCGAAATATATTCCTTTATCAGTAGCTATTTGGGAGTCATTGTCTTATCAGGTGTAGTAGCAAAGTAACTGAATCTTACAGAAACTTCCTATACAAGTACGGGTATACAAGAGCCACAGAGTACTCAGCATAATGTGTAACTGCAGATCGTAGAACTTTCCTGGTATCCTGGTGATTGCGACCGAGAGCTCTTATGCAGAGCCCTCTGCTATTCCTTTAATGGAAATCGAGGCTACCGCTCTCCAAAGCGAACGAGGCAGCGAAACGCAGCCGCACTGCGGTATACCAGGTGCGGATTCCTGGAATCTTGTTATGGACCAAAGAATCAAGCTTGCATCCCCACGTAAGGAAATATTCCCATCTGTTCTCTTTGCTGTCCACACTCCACACTCTCGACAGAACACGAACTACAGCGGCGGTGAGGAGGTGGGCCACGCTACTTACCGTGAAGCGACGGAAGGTGGAAAAAGCGGCGTCCGTCGTCTGCGTCGTCGTCGGCGCGGCCTCGGCGAGCGATCGATCTCGATCGACCGGAAGCGGCGCGAGGGAGGTTTTGCTTTTCCGGCGACTCGGCGAAGACGGCGGGGAGCGCCGAGGGGAAGAAAGAAAGCAAATGGTGGGCCGTGGCCCGTGGGCAGAAGAAATGATTAGTTGGCGGTGGTTGGTTCCACTAAATAAAAGTCGACGGTAGTTGGCGATTTCTTTCTCGTTCGTTATAATCTTTTTCCAGAATAACGAACCGGTTCCAGTTTTAAATCTATTCCATATTCAGGATTCTATTAATAACTATAATAAAGAGATATTCCAGGATTTAAGATAGTCACTCTCAGCGCACCAGAGAAGTTGCGCACTAAAGACTTATAATGCTTTTATTTAGCTCTTGAACACGCTGACACCGGCATAGGCGCTTGACGGCGCACGGTCCGGCGACTCATGTTCGTGTGTACAACAGTCAGCAGCACATACACGTACAAAAGAACACGGAATTGGTAGAAACTCCAACTTACAAAAATACAAATCAAATTCTAAAAGGCAGAAACTCCAACTTAAAAATGAACAGCACTGTAAAAACTAATCAGGCGTAAAAGGAGCACAAGAATACTTTCCTTTTGAACTGCCTCTGTTTCCTGTACAATGTAAAGAACTCCATTGTGCTTGTAACGCCACAAATCACGAAACTTCATCATCGTAAAATGGAAGCATATGTATTCCAAAAGTCTGCTTTCTCATGGGCCGAAAGATAAAACTTGTATATTGTAAAAAGGAAAAATCCCATTAACAAATCCTACCACCGTGAATAGAAACTAATAGAGTTCTAAATCTGAGAACTAAGCAGAAATCACCGAACTGAGTTTGGGGAACCGAATCAACAACAGCGGCCTCGTCCACGGAACTTAATAGATTCGTCATGCCCCAGCAAAATGACCGATCGAGCAAAGAACTTAACGAGGCTAAAAACCCATCCGGAACCGTTAACTGCATCTCAATGGCTATGCGGCTCTCTCTTCCAGCGTCTCCCGGTGCCTCCCTCCATACCGGTGTGAAGCCAGATTCGTCATGCTGTTGCATTGCACGTGCTTACGCCGTGCAGTGGGAAGCCTGGCATCTTCGTTCTCAGTGCCGCCTGCCCCTGAGATGGCTGTGGTAATCCGATGCGCACGATTGCATTTGGCCTGGCAGAGTGTACACGTCCATCTTTTCTCCCGCACCTCCTCGCCCGGCACGTCTTGGCGGCGGCTCATCTGCTTCTTGACAGGTGAACTTGGGGCAGTCAGCAGCTTCCTTTTCACCCCAGCGGAAGTTCCTTCCAGGTGTTGGCTGTTTCAGAGAAATGTTTGTTTGAATACTCTCACAGCACTAATAAAATACTGCATCTCAAAGCAAACATACAATTGGGAAAAAGAATGTTGTATGCAGTAATGCACTGGCATGATTTGGGGAAACTCACTCAATTGTAACTTGATTCAACTCTATATGTCTGTGTTGGTTCATGCATGGTGCATCTAGGCTTACTCAATTGTTAAAAGGATTAGTTCAATATATGGATCGACATGTTTGGTTGCTTGTATAGGACTTTTTGCAGTTTAAAAAGGACCCCTTTAGTTATATATATAAAAAGACCCCTTTGCCTACATTGCCTAGCAATTGAAAATTCGGCGTGCTAGCTTCATTCACTTCTTATCATGACATCCATGTGATGTGAGGCAGAGGAGGCGACCAACAGAACAAACATGCCCCTCCCAGTTTGCTGTTAATGGTCCGTGAGTAGGCTGCCACCCGCTCCCCCACCCGTTGACTTGCCGCCCACTAGGAGAATGTCAACCCTTTACAGCTCCCCATGCCATACTACAACACACTGAAAAAGCCCTCCGCTTCCTGTCCATGCTGCCTGCAGGGATAGTGTCCACGGGCAACAACCCAGTGTGCAGCAACTCACCAAGGTGCCTCTTGTCTCTGGATAAAAGAAAGGAGCAGGGGAGGTAGAGGGATCCTGGCTTGCCTGATTTGCCTCGGTACATCGCACTCCTAGTTTAGAAGAGGTAAAAAAAGTTGGGAAGAAGATCGCCATTTGCTTGCTCCTCCATCACTTGATGCAGCTGCTGGGATTTGTGCTGGTGTCAATCTGCAGCTTGCTGATTTTGGGGATGGTTGAAGAGAGGATGGGCAAAGGAGTGGTAGTGTTGCGTGATTTGGAGAAGGAAGGTGCTGGTGGTGGTCAATCTGCAGGTGTAGTGGTGGTGCTGCTGAGATCGATGTAGAAGGAAAAGCTGCTGGCTTGCAATATTGGGAGAAGAACAAGAAGTGATTTATTTTCTTATCACCCAAAGAAGGTGACCACTGACCACATGTTTGTACTACAAATTAGGGCAACCAAATACAACTTGCCTATACGCAGATCAACCAAATACCAGCTCATAGCATACATTTATGATGTGGCTTGAGCTATGCTATATAAGGCACAATGTAGACTTATAATAGAGGCCTCGCAAGCAACCAATCACACCCCTATAGGACTCCTATCAATGTTTTTGGGAAAAGATGTGACCAGGAGATCAAAATTTGAAAACAAACTACCTCTTTCAAGCCTACAAGGACTAAAAAATCTGAAAAAGGCTTACCTTATTTATTCCATTTACAAAGGCATGTACTACCAACTTTTTCGGGGCTATGAATGTTTTTACAGAATCTTTTACATGATTACCAATAGCTCCTAAGTACTTATGATTTGCAAAAAGGTATTGGATGGTGAAACAAGAATTGTTCAGGACATAATGTATTGTTGCAAGTTCACAACAAATATGACATAGCAGACAAACTAGTCCTAGCAAAGTGGGGCAGGTGTTACAAAAAAACTGAGGGGTGAGAGTGAGCTTACCTCATTGAACTCTGTACTCTTCTGCTCATTGTTTTGCTGCATTCTCCTGGTCCACAGGTTTGTACTGAAAGGCGCTGTTGCATGGGTCTCTTTATATACTCCTCAATGACAGAGTCTATGGCCTTCCGCCCCTCACTGCTCTGGTTCTTGATTTCATGCAATGGCTGCATGTTATGAACATCCTCCACACCATACTTTTTCCCAAACAAGCGGCCTCTTGGTGTCCTGATGATGGCGAACCTGATGGATACCCGGCTTTGCCTGCTACTGGAGTCTGCATGCTCGGTGAGTGGCAATGTTCAAAAATAGCTGTTAAATGGATGTGTCCTCAGCCCCAGACGACCTGCCTTCTTGATGCAGTCAGCATCATTGCCTGGCCTTGTCTGCTCAGGTGCATGCTGTATGAAATGAAGTTTGTTTTAGACTTTTAGGCTTAACACAATTGATAAATGATAAATGAAAAACTCTCCAACATTGCAAGAATGTGGAGGGAACAAGCAACCTATAGACTGGTATGATTGTCCACTGGTTGTACTTATGATCAACTGTAAACTTCACATCACAGGTTAACTAAAAAGTACTGCTGTTCCCAACATTGCTAGATAGCTCAGATTGTAATTTTTAAAATGCTTATGAAGGAGAGTACCAGTGACCCCTCCATATGTGGGTACACTGGAGGCACCCAGACGCCTTGGAGCTTCCGCAGCCACAAGGCTGGTGGAGAGCGCCTCCCAAGAAGGCACCGATGGCGTCCGGGAGATGGCAGTAATCCTGTGACCTTGGGAGTGTTGACACAGGGATTGTGGTTGTAGCCGCCCGGCGCCGCTAAGGCCCATGGCACGCTCAGTCTCCATGAGCTCACGCACGATCATGTCCTGGTGCATGAATCCCTTGTGCAGCTCCAACAGCAGTTCATGCCTCCGTGTCAGAAGCGCTGTCTCACCCCTGATGTATTACAGCCACCTCGTGTCAGTTTTTATTTGCCTTGGATGGCTGCTGATTCGGCTGAGTGAGAGAAATAGAAAAATAGTGTCCAAAAACTGAGCTGCATTTCATTTCTAAAGTTTGAGACAAATAGAAGATAGAGCAACTAAACATTTTTGTGAAACAAAAAATGGATAAAAATAACTGAGACTTTCTTTTTAAAAATCTATAAAAAAGGCTGGTGCAAACAAGTGATAGTGCATGATCTAAATCTACGCAGACTCATCTCATCTACAATTTAATATAATATTTTTATACAAAGTTACAAGGTTATAGCAAAACTAAATATCTTTGTTGGTCTTCAAACTACATGCTAACACATTGCAACATTGCTTTCTTTTCCTGGCAATATTGCATAACAAGTCTTTCATACTGTCAGCCCTGCAAAGCAAGAATCAAAGGAAACTTAGTTACACTGTCTTTACACTTGCCTTTTTCAACACAAAAGGACAGGAAAGTAGCACAGAGATCCACACAAATCAACAAAGCATACCTCAAATGAAGCAAATGAAGCATTGTTCTTCAGTTCAAGTCTGCATACTGGTTCAAAGCAAAAAGCTTTCTAGTGAGTTCATTAAAAATAGTAACAAAAAGTGTTAGGGTTCAGCAAGTAAGTCATACTAACACAAAGAAATATTTTTGCTTATTAGCTAGCAGTAACATTCAGTTACGTTGCATGCTTACTACTCCTATGCAGCATGCTATGAAATAGTCTTATTAAAAGAAATTCTATGTTTGAAACAGATTAAATTTAACTGAACTTATAATATTTCAGTGAAGAAATTTAATAGGGCAGCATCCCTAGCAAAGCTAATAGTCTATGCCCAGACATAAAAATCATTTTTAGACTGAATTCCTCTACATCTGTTAAACACCATCAGATTGAATAAACAGAGCTTTATAGAGAACATGGCATCAAGAAAACTACAGCAACCACATACTCACTTCCTGATAAAAAGAACAATAACTAGGAAAGCAAGATCTATATAGCTTAATGCCAACTAGAGATAGCAGTGAACATGGCAACTAGAGAACTGATAGTTGTTATAAGATTGCAGCCATCTAAGTCAGCTTATGTCCTATGTAGGAGCTATGATGAATATCTTTCTAAACTCTCTGTCAGTCCCATCTACAATTGGGCAGCAGTAGGAAGGTACAGTGCAGTAATAAGGTGCTGATTGATCGAGTACATACATACTCCTAGATTAAGATAAATACTAGTACCTAGATCTGCAGAAGATTTTACGCTCTATCTACACTTTTCTTACCTTCCTGAATGGAAAAACTTCCAGATGATGCACAAAGACTCACGGTCCCTCTACATGAGAGCCCGTCCCTCCTCACCTCCTAACAAAAAGTGATTTTGGATGATCTGATTAAATAGCATCGTAAATTAGGAAGTGAGGCATGTGACTATGTCACAATAAGGAAAGTGATTTGCAGTCCTCCATCGAGAGCCTTTATTATATGAGAATACTTGACATGTCCCCAATGGTAGATTTGAAACAAATGTTCGAGTGCTATGTGTTCAATCCCATTTATTAAAAAGAACAAAGTTGGTACGCATAGGGGTGTTTTCTGTGCTACATGTTTGAAGCTTCGTTTTCTAGAGCGGGCAGCTGATGTCTTGGGGCAGAAAGTGGCAAAGGCCGTGCGCTTCAAATTACATCAATCCGGGCGGGATCGAAGCTACCAGAAGCGCTCGACAACCAGAGCACAAAAGGCCAAACAAGGGATATAGATACCATGCAACTGTACTCCATCAGAATTCAGAAACAACAGGACAAACAAACTGGACAGCGGCAATGATGGCTGAAGCAGAAATTAGGGCTTCAAAGCACAGCCAGTGATGGGACACCATCGCTGCCGCCCGACGAGGTTTGAGAAACTAGCATCCTCCTCTTACAGAAACAGATTTGAGCATCTATCACATCCACTGCACAGCTATTAGCGCGTCTTCATACGAGCATCTAGCTTCAACCACGGCCGCCACGCGCCCACACTTAACAAATGTCAGGGGAGGGAACCACAAAAGAAAAAGCGGCAACTAGTCCAGCCATTTATGTGTGAAACAGCATTATGTATATAAGTCAGCCATTAAAAAGTAGCTATAACTGTTTTCATGCTGTGAGTATAAGAGTACCAGAGTAGCATTTTGTGCGGTCACCACTCATTTGGAACTTACCACACTCATTTTTGTCATACGCAGTCCAACTTTCTTCAGACATATATGTAGCGGTACTGCTGACTGCATTTCAAGTGGCTAAAAATAAAACACTGGATAGCTAAAGATAAAGATATGACAATAATTATTTGACTACCGGCGAGTCGCAACATTGGTATAAGGTCATAGCTTAGCTTTTTCTTTCCGTAATGAGCAATTCACAAGGAAACATCATACACAAAGGGAACAAAATAGCGAAAAAGTATCAACAAATTTTGCATGATAGCAAGCGCATTCTTGATTCTTGTAATGAGTGTTTTACTTAGAGAAACAATAGCGGAGTTAAAACAAGGGACGGCGCCACCTTGCAGTTCGCGGGTGCAAGGCAAGGGTGCTAGCTGCAGCAACAAAAGCCACGAAAGGAACTCAGAAATCCTAAGCACGAGTCGCTTCGAGTACAGCACACTAGTACAAAGAATCCAATCACAACAAGACAACCACCAAAACGCCAACACTGACTAGCACTAGGGTTTTCTTTCTCTCGGATCTCATGATTTTTTTTATCGGGTACTACAACTGATTTTTTATCGGGTATACAAAGACGCACACAAGGCTTGCATAGCCTACCTTGTAAAAAAAGGCTTGCATAGCCTACACACTCCACTACTTGGATGATTGGATCACAGGATATTGGCAACACAAGAATCCCTTTCCGTCCGGTATTGCTACCTCCTCCACTCCAACATTTTCAGCAACTATCTTTTTTTTTATTAAACATACCTGTATTGTATTACTGAGTAAGGGAAAAAAGCTGTCTCAACCGTTTTTATAGAAAGCCCCTAATAAAAGAACAAATTACATTGAGAACACTGGGCCTTGTGTTTTAAGGCGTTAGAAACTTCTTTCGGCCGCCGAGCCAAAGCCCACCGTCGTCGTCCGAAGAAGATACCCCGCCCACCCGGTAACCGGAGAAACCCCATCGCTTTGAAGAGCCAAGAATACACCAGACGCCTTAAAACCGGATGAAAAGCACCATCGACAAACATCGGCTAGGGATACACCCCAAGCTTCTCCAACCCCGGGCCGAGGCTTCGCCCGGCGACCGTGCCACAGGAGACTTCGAGCCCGACCAGCCCTCCAACTTGCCCACAGCCGTCCACCGTACCCCTTACCAGAGCTGGCCACAGGACCATCGACCACCAGCCAGGCCCATTGGCTCAAAAAAATTTAGACTCATTTAATTATGTAGGCCTATTCGGCCGATCGTTTTTAATGGCTTTTTAAGCCGGTCGATGCTGATTTTATGAGAAAAAACACTACACCTTGATGGATTTAAAAACTAATTTATCGGCTATGGTACAATGTTTTGTTTCATAACAAACAAACATATTTTAAGGTACCGGTGTAGTACTTTACCGATACTGAACACGGTTCAGTAGTACTCAATATATTTTTCTAATCAGTTTTCGCTACTGGCGTAGAATACACCTAAACAGTATTGCCGTAGACATATTACAGATTAGGGTGCATAAATACACATTAAGCGCACATGAATCTTTTGCCTCAAGCTCACTCCATCATGGCCAATTCCTCGAAGAAGACTTCCTTGAACAGTTCCATGCGCTCAGGCTCCAGCGCGGCAGCCACCGCGACGTCGCCACCCTTGCCAGGGCAGCTCAACAGGTACACGAACCCCGGGTAGTACATGAGCGCCGGCGCCAGCAGCGCCGGCTCGCCCCACCCGAAGTCCGCGTCGTACGACGGCATCCCCAGCCAGCTGATCACGCGCAGGTCCGTGCTGGCCAGTCCACCGCGCGGCAGCGCCGCCAGGTCCGCCGTCTCCAGGTAGTCCAGCAGCGACCGCGCGTACTCGTCCCCGTGCCCCGTCGCCCCGCGGGAGCCGACGCGCGGCGAACCCCAGCGGGCTGGTCAGGAGGTCGCCGACGCGGGCGGACACCGAGGCGCGCACCACCGCGTTGCCGAAGAAGGTGTCCGGCAGCGGCGGGGACAGGCGAGCGCGCATGTCCACCATCGTGTAGAGCCGGGACTCGGCGTCGAGAGCGCGCGCGCGCCGCGCACGCGCACCGCCAGACGTGCGCCACCAGCGCGCGGAAGGTGGACACGGCGCCGGCGCGGGGCACGGAGGGCGGCGACCTGCGCGCCAGTCACGCGGAGGATCGCGCTGGCGTACTCCGCCTTGTTGTTGTTGTTTCTGCCGCCGGTCGTCTCTGCTGGCCCCTGGAGGTGCGGCCGCCGTACTCGTGGGTGTGGTCGAAGTGGACGGTCAGCTGTGGGCGCGCCCGGAGGGCCGTGCGGTCAAGCGACGGAGGCACGGTGGCGGCGGTGTCTCCGCGGGCGGTGCTGGACCACGTCCGCATGAAGTGGAAGGCGCTGCGGCCGTCCATGACGACGAAGTGGTGCATCGCCGTGCCGAGCGCCACGCCGCCGCACCTGAAGTAAGTGACCTGCGTGTGGAAGACAGGCACCTGAGTTAAACCATGGTTGGTAACCCGACCCAATTACCAACTTAATTCGTTTCACCTTGGCCACGATCTTTATCTCGTTGAATCATTCTGTTCATTGTTATCAACTATCGCTATCGGTTTCAGATAGTGTCAGGTTAATAATCATAAAAATCGAACTATGCCATGCACGCCACATTCTACCTGAAGCAGAAGCAACGGTGCGTCGGAGCCGGCCGTGGAGTCGTATTTCGGCACGAACGTGTCGTTCATGGCCTTGGACGGCGCGAAGCCGTCGAAGTCCTCGAGGGCGGCGGCGGACCGCGCGACGACGAAGAGCGCGCCCGCGGCGTTGCAGTCGATCTCGGCACTCCCGTCGTCGTCGCGGCCACCGCGGAGGCGGCCGGCAAAGGGGTAGAACTGGACCAGCGCAGCGGCCAGCGCCGCACGCAGCACGTCGGCAGAGAAGAAGTCCGGGCTCGGCTGAGGCCCGTTGTCATCGCTGCCGCCCTGCTGGGGACATCGACGGCGGAAGAAGTAAACCGTCGGGGTGTAGCCGTTCCGTGCGGCGAGGTCGAGGTTGGACAGCCAGAGCGCGCGCCGTGGCGTGGACTCGCTCGGCACGACCAGCTCGGAGGTGACGACCTCGACGGGGGCCATCGATCGGATGTCGAGCTGTGGCTCGATCGCTCTTGTTCCGGCGATTTTCTAGTGTGGACGTGCGGTGTGGTGCGTGAAATGAGTGCAGCGACTCCAATGGAGGGGCTGGGATTTATAGGTGTGGCAATGTGGGTTTGGTAGCGGAAAATCTTAGTAAGGTCCTGGAGTTGTTGAGTCGGCTGTGTTTACGTTGCATTGTTTACTTTGCATCATGGTTTCAAAGTGTAAGCAGTTTGCCGGTCTCATTGTCTCATCTCTCGTAGCGTCGATGAATACAGAATCTTTTGCCGATCATTTTTTTTTTTGTGTGTGTTTTGCCGGCAAAAGACACTCCGCAAAGAGCCATTTGCCGTTTTTTTTTTGCCGTATGTTTTTTTTTTTTTTTTGTTGAGCGCGGCGAGTGCAATTTGGCCTTTGCCGAAAGTGTCACAACAGTAGTGGTGTTGATCTATTGGTAGGGATGAATCAACAAATCCATGATCACAGGTCATAACAGTTGCATGTGGATTTTGATGTACATGCTGTTTTTTTTCGTCCTGCTTAGACATTGTTAAGACCTACTCCCTCCGTCACAAACAAAAATATACAATTGTTTCTTCCCAAGAAGTCAGCCCATTCCAACTTTAACTAAATTTATATAAAATTTTACTAACACTTATAATATAAAATTAGTATCAATAGATTATAATGGAATATATTTTTAATAAATTTTGTTTGGGGACATAAAGTACTTTTTTAAAAACTTGGGGTCTCCCCATTTCTATTCATTAAATGGAAATACGCAACTGTCTTACATAGTTTGGAAAGCAAAAAAAGTAGAAAGTCTAAGAGGTAAAACCGTCCAGCATGGGGTATTCAGATAAGAGCAAATAATACGCTTGACCTCCGGCGTAAGAGGAGACAAAAAGTAAGCATTATGGAAGTAGCAACACCCCAGGTCTTCGCAGGATCTTCAGTGCTTTGGGACATAAGTATTAATAATACTAATTATTATAAACTTGTTAAAACTTTTAGTCAAATTGACCGGTACAATTCTCATAGTTACATGTTTTTTGGCGCCGGGGAGTATATATCTTTTGGTCCATTCCCATCCAAGCACGGGAGTGAGGGTGTGTTCACTTAATGAAAAGTGAACCTAAAAAATGCTACAAAGACTGTCACATCAAATTTTTCGATGCATAAATGGAGTATTAAATATAGTTAAATAAAAACTAATTACACAGTTTGACTGAAAATTGTGAGACGAATCTTTTGAGCCTAGTTAGTCTATGGTTGACAATAATAAAAAAAATACAAACGAAAAATATTACAGTAACCGAACCTAAAATATTTCACCAACTAAACACCCAGTAGTCCATCAGGCACTATAACGCGACACGTACTTCGCATGACACGACGATCGATACCGATCGAGACTAGCTAGGTACCCAAGTCTAGGCCGGTAGGCTGAGCAAGGCTCGTACCCACTGATTTCTTGGCCGTTCACACGATGATCCCCCATATCGGCGGCATCGTCGTACGTTTCAGTCTCACTCGATCTTTCAGGCTCCCGTGTACATGCTGTCTGCCACACGGTATACGCGCGAGCTGCGGTTGACCAACCCCGGCCTCGATCTTCCCCGGCCGGCCGGCCATCCACGACGACCTACGCGCCTACCTGATGAGACATTTTCGTAGCACTGCTCAGGCGCCGTGGATGGACTGACACGTGGGGGTGTACCCAAGAACGTGGCTGGGGAGAGGAGTGCATGCGGCGGAGCGTTGGTGCCGCCCCCGCCGTGAAATCAATCCAGGCATAAACAGCGGTGGGCGTTGTTGCGTTGCGTTCATGCATCCACACCCACCAAACCTTCTTCTTCTTCTTTTTTTTGGAGAACCATCCATGATGACTTGTGATCTCGGAGCTTCAGCTATGTGTGGACGTATGAGAGAGATCATAGCTTATCAATATATCTTGGAAATTCGGATCTCAAAATCACTTTTCCAAACAGTACAGGATGCTCTGGAGAAGCTCACCTAGCTTGACGAGTTCATGACGAGCTGAGGAAACCAAACCATTCCTTAACCTTGGTTGTGTTTCCAATTTGAACCCTGGCATCGTGGCGTCGACTCTGCAACTGCAAGCATCCAGGGCAACCGAAGTGAGCAACCAATGCCCAGACTCCAGGCCTCAGATGCGCCGTTCAGTCTCTTCGATTCTCCAATTCGGTCGTCAGCATCATCGGCAAAGCTAGCTAACCGATCCTCTTCTGTGTTTGATATTCCTCCATTTCCATCTCCAGCAGCACTCAGCAGTGTCAAGTCCGGCGGCGTCCCTCCTACTCCTCTGTGACGCATGCACTTGCAGTGGCACTGAACTAGACTGACGTACGTGGCGTTCATGTTCAAAGAAGATTTTCAGCTCCATCTTTTTAATTTGGCCTGGTAAAGGAAGTGTAATACTGCCTAACACAATCATTTAAACACCTGCGTGTGTCATCGCCACCTATGTACATGTACATGGACCATACACTCGTACTGTTGCATGCTACTAAAAGAACAACACAGGGAAATGTACACCTATGTCAAGTCAAGAATTTGAATCTAGATGAACAAACTCCATCTTAATTAAAGAACCCAAGTAACTAAAATGCGCTTGGTTACTAACATACATCGGCATAGTGGAGTTGTTGTATAAACATGCATGACGTTACATACTAGAAATTGGCACTTTCGCAAAGCGCACACAACAAGTACTAAAATGTTAAGCACAGCGCTGCAATATTTTGAAATAATACAAAATTACAACGAGTCTCATATGCCCAGACCATTTTAGTTTTTCTTTTTAGCAGAACCAGACGAGAGATCTCCCACCGAGGGCCCATTACACGGGACACAAGCCTAGTCTGTGATCACATTGGCATCAGCCCGTACAGCCCATGAAGAAAGCCGAGCGTGTGTACAAACAGGCCACACTCACGCAGCCCCGTTGCTAGTTCGTGCTCCGGGCCTGTGGGCCGTGGCCGGCGAGGCGGCAACGCTCTAGCTCTCTATGGCCGTCAATCAAATACCCAAACATTCCTTTCCTGAAGCAGCTGTACAAAATGAAAAAAAAAAAAAAACTCAGTAGAATTTTGGTGAGTTGGCTAAACACAAGGTGGAAGATAGTGGAAACAGCAAGCTTCAAGGCTTTTCCAGACTTGCACTTTCAGTGCGTCGTCTTTCAGTTTTTTCATGGTGATATTAGGACAGAATGTGCTTGGAGCTTGGTCTCTTGACGTATTACTACTAGTAGCAGGCTGGAACCAAAGCACCTTTATATTACAGGCACCCAGACAGTGTTACAGTAAGCATTGAGTTGCACCTCGAAACATGCACATTACAGTCCAGTAGAGACCGCAGCAGATCCACACGGACCAACTCTCCACACGAACCGATGGAAGCTACCACAACGGCATCACAATCACATCGCATCTACAGTGGGACTAGGTCTTCGATCGTTCCCTTGTACAGTCCGACTCCTCTATAGAGTATACAGACAGACCTCGATCGCCATGGCATGGGATGGCTTGTCGTCCTTCACGGTGATGGTCACTCCCCGTAGAAGGCCTTCTCGAAGGTGTGCAGGTACTCAGGCTCGAGCGCGAAGAGCACGTTGATGGGGTCGTCCTTGTCGGGGCCCTGCGTGACGTAGGCCGTGCCGCTGCCGAACATCTGCGCGGGCGCCACGAACCCGGGGCGACCCCACCCGAAGTCAGCGTCGTGGATGGGCATGCCGAGCCAGCTGACGACCCAGAGATCGGACTCCGGCATGAACTGCCCGCGCGCCGCCTGGTTGCCCTTCTCGGCCTCCAGCTCCAGGTAGTCGACGACGGAGCGCACGAAGGCGTCGTCGACGCGGGACACCGCGCGCTTGATCCGGTCCGCCACGAACCCGAGCGGCTGCGACAGCACGTCGCCCACCTTGACGGTCACCAGGTCCCGCACGATGGCGTTGCCGAAGTAGGTGGCGGGCAGCGGCGGCCGGAGGCGGTGCCGAATGTTGGCGGGCACGCGGAGCCGCGTCTCGCCGTCGGCGGGGAGGGCACGGGCCACGCACATGGCGCGCCACAGGTGCGCCGTCACCGCGCAGTACGTGGACGCCCCGGCGCGCACCGCGACCGGATGTCGGCAAGGAGCTTGGGCGGGACGGCGTAGACGCGCGTCACGAACGGACGCGGGGACCCGTTGAGGTAGGCGGGGAGTAGACCGGGTGCTCGAAGGGCACGTGCGGCGGGGAGCGTGCGCGGAGGAGCGTCCGGTCGTGGAACGGCGACCACGTGGGGATTCACCGCGCGCCAGCGCCGTCCACGACCGGATGAACTGGATCGCGCCGGCGCCGTCCATCGTCACGTGGTGCATGCCCGTGCCCACGGCCACGCCGCCGCACTTGAGGAAGGTCACCTGCAAACATCAGTTTTTCCAGGTCACAATTTACATTCTGAATGATGATGTTCTGACTCACGACAGCTTAATTATCTTATCTTTCGTTCTGACCACCAAAAAGCAAAGCAGCAGCAGATCAATGCAAAACGGATCTCCTGACAGCAGATTCTAAATTGTTCAATCTACTGTATCATTCTGTTCAATTAAATAACAAAAATTCAGCACTCAAAGAGGGTCCCAATTTGTTCGGAGCGCCAAAGGTGATTTGACTTGCAGGTTGCAGCCGCCAAGCAAGCTCTGAACTTATCTACTACTGAAAACCTTATGATGGCAAGATAGAAAAGGCGCGCTCTAATCACACACTTATATATTTAAAGAAAAAATCAGAGGCAAACAAGACAATGACATTAGCAAGGTATACTCCACTCTCCAAAATTGTCAACAAACGTGTGCCGACCGATCGCATCATCTTGTCTCTCTCTGTACATAACCGCTGGCCGTTATAGTCCACACCGCCCGAGGATCCAAATCGAAGCTTCGGCTCGCATCATGACAGCAATGGCTAGGCCAATTTGGCAATTTGCAAACATCTTTGAAACATCGGCCAGGGCCAGGACCATACCGCGATAAAGCAGCTAGTGCTTGTACCTCGTTGTCACTGTCAGGCATCCATCAACGACGGGGGGCGCTTCGTCGTGTGCCGTAGCGGCATCCGCATACCGGCGCCGGCCACACGTCAGCGGCGATTCTGATCGATCCGACACACTATCATCGCCGTCGCAATCTATCGCGACAGTTCTGGCGTGGTATGGCTGAGATCGATGGCACTATCGATCGTGACCGTTCTGGCGTGGCAAGGAGGCGAGCACGTCTGCAAGCACATCTCGAATTCCTCCTGATCCATTGTCAAAAACAAACAAACAAAGAAATTCTCCTGATCCGGGAAGCAAACCATGGCCGTCCAGGTGCGAGGTAAAGCGAGGCGGTCACATTCGGGGGCAAGCTAGAGCTAAGGGATAAGGAGGCCAGGGAGAAGACTCAATGATTGGATCGGTCAACGCAATGGTCTCTGTTGTACAGTATATACTATGAATGTATACTATGAATGGGGAATGGGTTCTTGACACACGGAATTCCGGATAAATACGACGAGTTGGACGCACGGGCATGATTACCTTGCCTTTCGCTGCGTTTGACACTGCAATACAAGCGCTGCAGTTTGTATTACTACTTTCGTATCATTAAATTTTGAGCAAATTTTGCATTCTAATCAGGAGTCTTTTGGCCGATTCATAGCGCCCAAGGGCTGTTCCGTTAATGGTACTGTTTCGTTGTGAGAGAAAAATATTACATCATGTCTGGTAATATGAAAACGAACAGGGTCGTCTAATTCGTCTCCCAGCTTTCGGTGAACACAAGAGGAATCTTCGACGGTGAAGAACAAACATTCTTGAACAGTTTCGGTGAAGAACAAATATCAGTGGCATGGCAGAGCAACTTGGGAGTGCAGTATGTATCTTGACAAGGGTGGCTGGCTGTCACGATCACGCACCGTCAAGGTGGCCCCGTAGATGTAATGTAACTACCCGTGCGTGGTACAATGATGACCCACAGTTCGTTACACCGACCGGCACGCAAATTATTGACCCCGAGCCGAGCCGTCCTTTGTGCAAGCACGTACTGGTCGCTGAATCACGAATAGTAGGAGAAAGAAAACCGGGGAAGGGTACAGGACTACAGCGGCGAAAAAGCTGCTCATCCATGTGTTCAGCCCAACCCTACCGTCGTTGGATTGATGGGATGTTCGGCCAATTGCTCTTCTTCTCAACAAATTGGCCAAAACAAAAGTCAACTGCGACGAGGTCCATTCAGTAGGAGGAGAGAGGGCTGCTAACGTGCCTGGCTATAAGACGAGGGTGGGCAGCTTCAGCTCGCCCAGGTCGAGCCCGGCCCGGAAGCGTCCATGGCCCAGTAACGCGGGCCCAGGCCCAGTGACGTGGACGGGAATCGACTTTTTAGCGGTGCGCGTCGACGCCAACGCCAGGCAGCGTCGCGTGATTCCCGCTCGTCGCCTTTGTTCGCGCCAATGCACGCGACGGCCGATTCCAAGATACAATATACAATCCGATATTTAGAGGGAAAAAGAAACAGAGATGCGCACTCGACGGACGGCCGGTCTCGGCGTCGACCGGGGCAGGCGGAACTGTGGATGCGTTCCCAGGACACGGGCCGGAAAGGGAAACCCCACACCACCCTACGGCGCTGCTGGTTTCCCCGGACGTCTTGCCGTGGCCGGTGAGTTTGCGGTCAGAGCGCAGCGGCATATCCGCCGCCACGCTCTTTTGGTGTTGGACAAAATCTGTTTCAGCACGAACCTTTGTCGCGAACCTAATTGATTCTTACTTAGTAGATAATAAAGATTTTTATCTAATGTCAAAGGATTGTGTACTTATCCAATTTGACACAACACTTGAAGCGGGGAAAATCAATGAGAGGATCGATGACCGCGTAGCATCCGTAGCTCGACTCGACACATGGTACGGTACGAGTGTCCCTTGTACCCCCGCTGTCCGGTAGGCCCCACGAGTAACACAGACACGAGAGTACATGGCCCACCGTGATTATCCAGCCTCGTCCTAGGCGTCGTCTTCTGACCCCTGATTTTTTTTTAACTTTTACGGACCGACGTACCGCGCGATACAAAGCGGAAGCCGGAACCGGAACCGGAACCGGACGACCACGTGGTGATTTTGACTCCGCGAGCAAAAGCAAGCAAAGCGTCCTCTCGAGGGGCCGGTGAAGGTGAAGCAATCATCAAAGCAAAGCAAGGAACAAGCTAGGAACGAGGCAGGGCAGCGGTTACCTGGACCATGGCGAGCACGCAGGGCGGGTCACCGGAGGCGGCGAAGGGCACGAGGAGGCGGCGCGCCCTCAGGGGACGGCTCGAAGTCCGTGAACATCTCGTCGCCGGTGAAGTCGGCGCGCGCGACGGCGAACAGCGCGCCCTCGCCGTTGCAGTCGATCTCGATCCGCCCGCCCTGGCCCACCACGAGCCGCCCGGCCAGCGGGTAGAACGCCACCAGCGCCCTGGCCAGCGCCTCCCGCAGCCGCGCCGGGTCGAAGAACGGCGCATCATCCCCGTCCCCCACCTCCACGGCGTTTGCGGGCCTCTTCGGGTAGTAGTAGACGAGCGGCGTGTGGGTCTTGGGCACCGCCAGGTCCAGGTTCGACAGCCACAGCGCGTGACGCGGCGTCGCCTCGCTCGGCGGCACCAGCGTCGTCTCCACCACCTCCACCTTCATCCTTGCTCTGATTTGTGCGTGCGTGCGTGTGTCTGCTGTAGTGTGCTTGTTGAGCGAGCGGCGCGCTATGGAGGGAGGGAGGTGATGGTGGTTTGGTTTATAAAGAGCGGATGGGAAGCAGAGATGGGGACATGGGGCTAATTGTCTATTAATTGATTGACGTGTCTGTGCTGTTGATCCACATCCACTTAATCTAACGGCTCCGGCTAATCCAATCGCCGTCACGTGCGCCGGCACATGGAGGAAACGAGAAATACGACGTTGTGATCTGATCCCACTTGTCCTTCGTCCGTGGTAACTATGAGCAGTATCGAAGCAACTATAGGTGGTTCGTTTGCTAGACAAGCAAAACTTTGTTCGGCTGGTTGGTGCCTGGTGGTGGTCTTTGGTTTTGTTGTGAGAAGATCGGCTTTGGTTGGTTGGCTGGTCTTTTTTTTTTTGAGAGAAAACACTTTTGGTTGTGGTGAACCAAAGAAGTTTAACAAGGCGTAAGTCGCTAATCTAAGCCTGTCTCCCAAATCAATAAGCTAAAAGTTTAATACTCACTCCGCTCCAAATTTTAGTTCACTTTTGGCTTTTCTGTGATACATTGATTTTGTTATGCACCTGTTATACACTACGCTCTGATACATAAGAAAATAAATGAATCTGTAAAAGCAAAAGAAATTACAATTTGAAACGGAGGAGTACATAGGAAACCTTTACACCAAAGGAGACCATAGAAAAACTTTGAGCAATAATTTAACTAACAAATTCTAATTAATACTCTAACATAAACTTGATACGTTGGGTTTGTTAATTAAATATACTATCCACTTGTCATAAATTTAAAAATATACAAAAAAAAATATAAAATAAATAGATAAATGACAAAAGTGTAATTTGAAGACCAAGTTGTGCCTTAAAATAGAATGGACGGAGTAATAGTTTATGGTTAACATTAACAAGGATTTAAACTAGGGAAACTAAGCTTAGCCCGTGGAAACTCTTGTGCGCTTGTCGGGTGCGCGGCAGCATATATACGGCTTGCGTGGCGTGTGTAGCCTCTTTATCTGGACACTGGGGTGATGCGGCTTTTTATCGGCACCTTTTCCCGTTCGTTCCAAGCGCCTTCCATCACCACCACCTTTACACTTTCCAAGTCAAGACCAAAAGGGTGGATGCATCGTGCGTGGCTGGACTGACTATTTTTTCCCCTTTTTGCCGCGAATTCCATGTAGTATTTATATATCTTGATTGATCGATCTTTCCTAACCGCTGCAGTGCGCCAAGTGTTTGTTTTTCTCTCTGGAGCACGTGAAAGTTCGCCCTGCGCCGCCGTCGCTGAGGTTGTCTACGCTGCAAAACAGCACAAGGCGAGTTGCCGTTGCCGACGTGGCAGGGAGTCCGTGAAATTCTGCGGATAAGCAAGTGCACAGTATACTGACCCTTTCTATTGGTAGTCTCTGTTTCGATATCACAGAGTTTCAAGAAGTTGTATTGATTTTCAGTGGTTGTAGACAAGCGAACTCGGTGGCCCATTGTTACGTGGTGTCGGGGCTCCCATTTTTGGCTTAACTATTTCTCCGAGAGGCTTATAGGATTAGCAGCCGTTGATTATACTCTTGGCATTGCTTAATGAAAAGCTCTGTGATGCTAAAAAATTATCTTGGCCTCTTTTTTCTTGCTCTTGTCAAACAAGTGATATCCCCGTGGAAATGCGTTTCAGTACATGGATGGAAACGGCGGCTCCGAAGCCTCCGATCGATCCACTCCACCGATGGTACAAACAACACGCTATGTATCCATCTGCTGCGCGTGTACACGATGACGTCTCCCAAAGTCAAATGGTAATGTTGTGCATCCAACCTCATTCAGAAAAAAAAAAATATATATTGGTCATAGGCACTGACGTGCGCATTCGCCTGCGGGCCTGCGGCTGCTATCGCAGAACGCACCTGTGTCTGTGTATACAAAATATGTACAAATCCAATTTGCATTTGGAAAAGTATATTTGTCGATCACAATATTCTTGCAGCCCCACTGCTAGTGGAAGAATACAAGGAACAGACAAGTATATTTGTCGATCACAATATGCTCTGGGCGCAACTTGGACGGCAGCCATGAGTCTGACTCGGTCGCTTCTCAGTATCTCTGAACAAAAACGTCTGGCCTGGGACTGACTGACTAGCCGGCAGGCCGGGCGCCTTCATCCCAGTTTAGGGTAGTATAAACGCACATATATTCGATCAAATGACGTTGTCAATTCTTGAAGAGCTCCATATGGCTATAGTCAATTGAAGCTACAAGAATTCGGATTCCTGTAGCCACTGTCAGTTGGGTCAACCATTTGGGCCGTTCATGCATCAAGCCCTGTCCAATTGGCCGCGTCCGTTTACTTGTGAAGTTGCGCTTTTGTTTAAGATAAATAAGAACGCCTGTCCAGTTGCGCGAGCCGGATCAAGTTCAGTAATTGTTGGTCAGTGACCAGAACCTCATTGTCTGGCTCCATTTTGTATTGTACTTGTACCCTTTTGGTCTTTTTATTTTCTGATGATGATTGATTGGTGAGACGGTATGATTGTGAATGGTTTTCCTTCAGAAATGTACAGTAGTAACTGGTTTTTTTCCCTCGATCCAAATGGGCGCGCACAAGTCCAAGTCGGCACTAGTCAGTGGATGCGATTTTGTGTTGCCCTGGTGTGACGCCAACGGCGGAACGGCCTCGCGTTCTCCGTCGTCGAGGACGCACACCACTGCCGTTCCGATCAACGCGAGCGACCGGATGGGCAGGGGAGCGTTCAAAGTCACGTCAAGCCGTACGGGAAGATCGAGACAGAGGCACTCGCTCGCACCAGCGCGACAGCAGATGGGCCGCCGGCCATGACACGTTAATCCCTCCTCGCGACCTCTCCTCGCCTGCTCGTGCCGCCGTACGTCACCGCCGGCCGTGGCGTCGGTGGAAACGAGGCTCCAGTGCGCGCACGTCGCGAATGTCAGCTTCTGGGTGCCTGTGGGCACAGAGGAAGGAAATTAAACAAACGCGCGCGCGCTGACCGGCAGGTTTGGGCTGGACGCGTGCGCTGCGTTCTGGCCTCTGGGCTTCTGGCAGGGCGGCACCGGCGCGGCGGAGGCCCGACGACGTGGGCTGCGGGTGGCCGTGCGTGACCGGCGAGGTAGTTTACAGTGTACCCCCAGGCACCCGGCACGACCTGCTGCTGTCATGGGGCGTCGCGAGACCGGGCAGCTCAACGGCGCGCAGCGGTGAGTCAAGAGTGGACGCTGGACAGTGGATGGCGTTGAGACAAAAGTTTTAGTTTCTCCCTCCCCTTTTCTTGGCACTCGCATTTGTTGGCGGTTCGTAGTCGGTACTATAGATGTGCAGAAAACCCGGGCACGAAGGCCCAGCCCGATACACGATTTTTGGCACGGCCCAAACCGTGCTCGGGCGGCCAGTGCCCAGAGCAGCGCGTGCTTGGGCTGACCCCCAAGCACGCGGGCGGGCACGGCCCGACACGCATTTTTAGAGAAAGCACGGTGATGGCCTGGTTGGTGGCTTGCTAACAATCACATGCAACCGAAGTCCAGACCTCAGCCCCGCCAACCGCCCTCGTAACCCTAACAACACTGAGGTGCGGCCGCAGATCCGAGGCGCGCCGGGCGGATCCGAGGCAAAGCGCCATCGCCGCGACGGGCGCCCGCACGGGCGGGTGGCGCAAGTACGCTGAGACGGCAGATCCGCCTCCCTCACCTAGCTGATCCGCCCCTCTCCACGGCGGATCTCGCCCTCTTCTTCGCCCATGGCGGCGATCCGGCGCAATCGCCGCCCATGGCCTCCGGGCGGTGTGGAACCCTAGCGGCGGATCCGGCGGCGCGCCAAATCTTGCCTTTTTCTTGTTTTGTTTTTAAAACCATTAACGGTGGCGGTTTTGGGGGTTTTAAAAAACGCCCTGCTAATCCATCGATTAATCCGTGACCCTACCTCGGTGGCGGTTATAAAAACCGCCATGGAAAATTAAAACTGTAGTAGTGTGTTAGACCCGTGGATGAATTTGGTTAGCTTGCTAACTATCTTAGTTTTTGTGCAAATAATATTTTCTTGTGTTACAAGGTACTTCGCTCCGTTCCAAAAAAAATAAATGTACTTTTCACTTTTTGAGATATTCAAATATTAATATTTATGTTACATAACTAGTATCATAAGAAAGTCTTTTGAATCAAGTTTGTTAACAATTTTTTTGTGAATCTGCTTACTAGCAAAGTTCGTGGATCAGTCAAAAATACCCCTAAGTTTGATTAAAACTATAGAAAAAATATTGATATTTATATCATATAAAAATAAGTATTGATATATTTGAAAATAAAAATGTGAATACTATTTACCGTAAAGTTGGTCAAATCTGAACTATTGACTTAAACGACTACATTCTCTCGCGGACAGAGGTAGCATGCTTAGGGCACCTCCATTGGGTTCGAACAAACCTGATTGATGGCAGTGGAAAAAAAAAAGCGATTTTGACATGGTTCGGTCCTCTATAGTGTGAGCACCGGTTGTTCAATTTCTCTCTCCAACTTTAACTCTCATCTCCACCAATCAATGCACTGTATGTCACTGGCCAAACAATTTTTTATTTCCAGAGTTCGAACCATGTTTGAAGGTCGAACCAAAGAATCTTCTGCCATAGGCTTATTTGTGAACTTTGAAAAGTTAGAGAATCTCAAATTTCAAATTAAATAGCTTAATTTATTAAGTAGATTCTAATTCCCTAAATTCAAAGGATCCAAACGGGCCCTTAACGTTTTCCATATATACCAAGCAGCAACAAACTACATAGCAACAGGGCAAATGTTTTTTTAGATAACAGAAGGTAAATACAGGGCCTGGGAAGAAGGTAATAAGCAGCATGGTTTTATTGGTGAATAGTGTGTCGGTTTCCTCAAATTAAATCAAGTGCGCCTCCTTGTATTGGTCCAAGTAGAATATGACATGCCTCTGAGGAGGAATCCTAATCCTAAATTCGTTTGTATGTGGGCTCTTACCAAAACTCTTAGGCCGCAGGACTATATATGTGGGAGCTCTATGTTGTAATTACGAATATTCGGATGAATAAATAATAGTCTCCCTATCTTGTGTCTAATTGTTCTATTTCTTTCATCTATTGTGTGATCATGAGAGACGGAGAGGGAAAGTCCTAACTCGTTGACTCGACATGTTTCATAACAAAACATCCATTATTGATAGTAGTGCTGCTGCAAGTGAAACCATGATCGAATTTGATGAGAGCTTTTACCCCCTCATAAGATCAGCCAGTTCGTCGGCAGCCGAGAGAGAAAAGGTTAGCTATGGTGCCCTTAGCGTCCGCTGGGCGGCAAGGGTTACATAGAATTGGAGCTGCTTCTTCTCCAACTGGCCTGGTGACCGCGACAAAGTGCCGACACGCCCTCCGCCTCCTCGTGTGCCCCGCTCTTGCCTACTCCCTCCTCCCCATGGAGTTCGCCGTTTTTGACTTTTGAACTTCATGTTTGACCATCCGTCTTATTCAAAATATTTATGCAAATCATAAAATAAATTAATCAATATTCAAGTATCTTCATCGATAAAATAAGTTGTAACAAAGTAAATTATATTTGTGCAACAAAATTTGAATAAGACAAAACATCGAATAAGATGGTACGGAATCCGTGGTGACAAACTCAAATAGGGACGGAGGGAGTAGGTGGTTGCGGCATGGTCCCGCGCCCGCCGCCCCGGCCGACGCTGCTTGGCAGCGGCGGCAGGCGGGTGACACCTTGTAGTCGAAGACGACGACGCCCTTAGGCTATCTCCAACAGCCCACCTAAAATCCAAGACTCGTACCATGGATTGGATAGTCTACAAAAGAGAGGACGCAGTGCCAAAACTCCTCTTTCTCCAACAAAGATAGCCAAAACAGAGGCCCATCCGCATACGCACGCATGCAAGCCGCAAGGTAGGAGGTGCGCCGCCCGAAACATGCTGGCCGGCGACGAGCCGCAAGGCCCCCGCTAGCGAAGAGGCACCCCCGCCATGGATCGCTCTTTTTCGCTTTTCCAAAGATTTCGCCGAAACCACCTCGTGACCACCGGGCATCATGGCCGCCGCGATCCGGGACAAAGACGCCGCCGCCGCCGACGCCTGAAGTCGCCATCGGAAGAGGGCACGACGCCGACGCCCCATAGGACGGAGCACGTGGCGCAAGCGACGGGTCGCGGGCCATCGAAAGTGCCGAACTTGCTCTTCAGCGCTTAATCTTGTAGTACACCATGAACTCGGTCGATGTGCGGGGAGATGGAGTCCCTACTGACTCAACAGCCGGGCCATGTCCGGACGCCGCTGCCGCTCGTAGTTGCGCCGCGGAAGGCGACGGCCGCGCGTGAGGAACGTGAACTCCCGGCCGCCGCTCCACCGCTGGGCGCGCGGGTACCGCGATCCACCGACGCAGCGCCGCTGGCCCGAGCATCCGGATGGCGCCCGACGGAACGCCGAGCCGCCGCCTCCCTTCTTCCCGCTGAAGCGCCGCCACTACATGCGCTGCCGCCATCCGCTGGAGCAGCGACGGCCACGCTCGCCAGATCCGACACTGCCGCTGCTCGGGCGCCGGCCGGAAGAACGCCGAGCCGCCGCTTTTCTTCTTCCCGCTGAAGCGCCGCCACGCATGCGCTGCCGCCGCCCGCTGAGCGACGCCCACGCCCGTCGCAGATCCGACTCGCCGCCGCCGCCCGCCGCCGACGCCTTGCTCCGCCGCGGGGGGCCAGGAAGCGCCGGCCGCGCGGGCCCACCACCGATGAATGGCTCGCCCACGGAGGGGGGACGCAACTATGCATCGCCTCGGGAGCCGCAGGGCAAAATGCCTCCGGTGTATACGCCGCCTGTTGAGGCGAATTTTGACACCTAAATGCACCGTGCTAAACTTATTTTGTGTTTTAGGTATCTTTGTTGGAGACAGCCTTTAATGTACAACGGTCTGTTGAACCCGTCTGTATCATGTCAGTTTTGCAAAAAGAACCCCGCCAGAGCCTGTAGACGGACCCTCCGTCCTTTCGTGAGGCGACGGGCGGAGCTCGTGGACCGAGGCCAAGTCGATGGCTCCAGCACCGTTGTATGGTGGTCGTCGTCGCCGACTAGATGGTGCGCGGATCCGGTGCGCGCGCGTTCAGTTGGGGTGCGCGGCAACCTTGGCCTTCGGCCGCGCCAGTCCGCTCGTCGCCGCTGCCGCCTGGACGCAGCAGCAGCATCTCTATCGCCGGTGTCCGCTCGCCGTCGTGGCCTGGACGCAGCAGTAACATCTCTGCTCACCACCGACGCAGCAGCAAAATCCATCGCCCCCTACTGACGGCAAGCACTCGCCGACGGCAACCTGCATAGATCGATCTGGGGAGCCTGGCTTCCTGCCCAAGCGCAGATGCAAGCGGAGCCGGAGGGAAGAGGATGCAAGCGGACCTAGCTTCCTGCCCATGCGCAGATGCAAGCGATGCCCATACAGAACAAGGATTGCAGGACCTATTTGGTACTAATTTGTTTGCTCATTGCCGTAGATTTGGTACTAATTTGTTTGCTCATTGCCGTAGATTTTGTACTAATCTGAATGGTTTCCATGCGTAACTGAAGAACTAGTGAATGTAAACTGTAGCAATCAGTTCTCCCGTGTGAATATTTTTTTCTATCAAGTAGCAACATAAGGAGTACTGGATTGTTTCTATCTAGTAGCAACATAATGGTATACAAAATTGTGTTCATTATTGATCATGGCTAAATACAAAACATTAAATGTCTGACAAACGTTGAAATAGACTCCCCTATGACCTGTCTTTTTAGCTGTCTCTACGCTAGATTCGATGCCCTTACAGACGGTAGCCGTCTGTGGGTTGAACATGCCCTGAACGGTGATGGGTCCCTCGAGAGAAGGCCCTGCCTCCGCCGCACCGATGCCGAAGGAAATCATACGACATCAAGGACATTGCGTTGGGTACATGAGCGGGTAAACAAATCACGGGTGGAAAAAATAAACACGGTTCGTAGTTGTCGACAAGAGAGAAGGCGTCAATGTTTACATGTTTACAGGCCGGGCACGCTCGTCAGCCAATGGTAGATGATTTAGATGCATCCGATCTATTTTTTTTAATGAAGATCTAAGGGACACAGAATGAGGTGGGTAGGATACATTCGGGTGACACGCTATTTTGAATTACTTTGCTCTTTTATAGTATAGTATATAGTATAATATATAGATAGATATATGGTTTTAGACATGTTTCATAAGTAAACGGACCCTTTTCATGCACTGTTGGCCTGTTTGGACCGTGACCACGCCAGGGGAGGACTGCCCATGTCAGCACTAGAAATTGATGGGCTAGTGAATTCCTTGACTCAGGTACGTACGTTAATTGTTATTTACATACGTCCACACGCGCTCTGGACGCCTCTAACCGTGGCCAAGCCCACGGAGAGCGTCATTCGCTGCTCCACGCCCGCTCTCTTATCTTTCCATCGACCGCCACTCGCTACTCTTGCTTCCCTTCTTCCTCCTCCCGCTCCTCCACTCTTAGGTCTCGCGCGCACCATGCCGCGCCTCCCTCCCGCCACAGTCGGCGAGCTTCCACTTCCTCCCTTCTCACCATGTTGCAATGGTTCTCTATGGATGTTGTAGTAGGGTGTCAGTTGATATTGCAGTACGGTTTTGGTTCAATTTAGTGTGTTGCAACAGTTGATTCAGTGTTATGTTCATGGTGTTTCAACTATTTTCAACAAAATGTTTCAGATGGTTTTTTTGTTGTTTGAATAATACATTTCAGGTGTTTCAACTTCTTCATCCCAATGTTGCAGTTTCATACACATGTCTCAAGTGTTTGATCTGTCTTTTTTTATGTTGCAAGTGTTGCATATGCATGTTTCAGAATGTAGATCAAGATGTTGTACATGTCTTATTGGTGTTTCAAGTATGTGTCCCAAATGTTTCATCCATTTTGGACACATATTACCTTCGTGCGTATGTTGCAAGTGTATTTCAGGTATGTCTACCACCTTTACCTTTGTAAATCGACGAGAGTTTGCATCTCTACCACCTTTACCTTCCGCATCACTATTTGCATTACCTTTGTTGTGTGTTTTACCTTTTCTAGCTTAGTTGAAAGGCTAGTTGATAGGATTGGAACTTAGAGTGTAAAACTCTTTTGTGCAGTAGAGATAGCAACACACCTAGCAAACCATAGTTGCACAAATAGATTTATTGCAATAGGTTTTGATTAGGTGAAGTTAGAGGCCATAATTAGAAGTAGATTTTTAAGTTGCCTAATTCACCAACCCCTCTTAGGTGTCACAATTCACTTCATCAATCACAAATTTTAGTTCACCTAATGTTGTCACTCAATTACCAAAAACCGGGGCCTAAGATCCAATGGAGGGGGGGCGACAGTCGACCACCCTAAAGCTCCAACCTACCTATGCAAAGAAAACTAACTCCACTCCCATGCTCACTCTTCGCTTGATGACGCTTTGATCCAATGAAGGAGGTTTGGAGCACATGGATCCATGGGCCCACTAAAAATAATATTTCCTAGAATTAAGGAAGCAAATCCACTTTCCTAAGGCAATCCTAGTACTATAAATAACCACTCACCCCTCTCATTCAACCCATCAAAGAGAAGCTATTCTTTACACACTTAGGCAAAGCCCTACTTTATTAGCAAATCGGCCTCTATCTAGCTCTCCGTCCATTTGTTCCATTTAGTGAAATAAGAGACTTGGTTCTCTACATAATACAATATAAAGTTAGGCACGATTAAATGCAGAATTTGAGTTAGTTAGGATTAAATGCATAATTTCAATATACAAAAAAGTAACAAGAAGTTATACCTCAAGAATTATGAGATTAACTTCAGATCAACGAGATCGAGATAGAGGGAAAACAACACAAATCTTGCTAGGGGCATTAGTAGTGGCGTCTTGAGGATCATCTTCATAGCGGCCATAGCAAACATTGTTATAGCATGGCGATGACATCCAATAGGGTTTGAAGTGAGTCCCGCCGTGAACAGAATAGAGTATATATATAGTGAGTGGAGTGGAGTGGCTACCGTGAACGGGCCGAAAGCTCGGATAACAAAAAAATAGTAAAATCAAATTACAAATTTACATCATATATTCCACCCAACTCCAATCAAACTGTTGCTCATCCTCAAGTCCAAAGCGTAGGCGGTCACGTGAACCGAAATGTAGCCCGGCTCGCAAATATTCACAACCAATGCCCAACTCACTCCTACAACCAATGCCGAACTCACTCCCACCGCTTCCGGTTCCCAACAGCGATGGCGACGTAGGGCCAAGCTTCGAGGCGACGTCGCCGCGCCATGCACAAGAAGCGCCATCATCGGTGAAGCATTCAAGCTGCCAAGTTGACTCTAGCCACACCGATGTCATTGCCGATCGGACGGCGACCGACACCGGGTCCAAGTCCAACTCACAATTCTTGACCATTTCTAACACCAGGGGCAGGAGAAGCACGACCGGGTGCGGCACGCCTGGGGGCGGACAAGGTAGCAAAGAATATCGGAGGAAGGGGAGGAGGAGGGTTGGAACGCGTCGCCGCACCTCGAAAGCGGTATGAGGATAAGGAGCTGGGAGGCATTCGGTGCTCGCCCGACCAACATGATGCAACCGCATCTCCGCTCCCCTCGTCGACACGACGGCCGGGCCGCTCCGCTCCCTTCGTCGGCACGGACGACGGCCGCTCCGCTCCTCTTGTCGACCGGGCGGCAACCGGCCGGTATCCTCGCCGACCGACGGCAACGCCTCCTTGCCTCGCCAACCTCAACCGCCAAACCTCGCCGACCTCGACGACGATAGCGCCGCGCTTGACGCCGGGAGGCACCTCGCGGGCGTCGCGGGACACTCCTCCTCTCGGGCCTCGGCCTCGGCCGGGCGGGAAGGAAGGGCTCGGCTCGGGGGAAGGAGGGGCTCGGCTCCGGCGGGGAGAAGGGGCTCGGCGCCGGCGGGAAGGAGGGGCGGCTCGTGGGTCGAAGAGCCGCGCCTCGTCGGCCGGGTGGAGGTGAAGGAAGACACGGTGCTAAACCTCCCCGCAAATGAAGATCGTGAATCTTCTTTCAGCGATTGCCATCGCGGGCGATGGCCTCTTCCTTCCATAGGTCTGCTTCATGAGATTTGTGATTTGTGAGGTCTGAGTTTTTGTTGAGATGGCACTATTCTCCCGAGATTTGTGAGGTCCGAGATTTGTTGAGATGGCACCGTTCTTCCGAGATTTGATTGAGGAATTGAGGAACCGCACAAGCGCATTTAATTGCACAATCTCCGGTAATCCGTTGTTGTTCGTGGTATTGTTGGATACACAGTTTATTCTAATGTTCCATGATCCATTCTCAGCGTTCTACCGCTTCATCGCCGTGTTCCTTTCCACCGAATATTTGGGCCGATATCTAGTAAATTGTGTTCTCGCTAGTTTGGGGTAAGTGCGATTGTGCGCCTTGACATGACTGTTTCATTGTCCCACGGGATTATTGTCATTGTGATGAAGTTGGTTTAACACAAAGAAAATGTTGCTAAATTGGTGACTTGCTCTAATTTATTCCTTGAATGATCCATGTTGTGTCGTAATGTGCTCCTTTCTAGCATAGAAAGAATCTGGTTAATGTCCTAATAAGTTGTGTTCCCCTGGGTTGTGCAGTCTAAGTAAGATGAATTGCAACACGAATCGATGCATTTTGCATGAACTTGTGTTTGTAGGTGGGGATTCGCACATACATCGTCACCTTGATGATAGAGATATCTATTAGTTGTAGCAAAGCTGCAGAGTTATGATTCTTAATGAAATGTGTTTGATTAGGCATGGCAAATTGGAATGTAGGAACGACTTGAAATGTTTCAGCTCTATTGTACTTTCCAAATGTGTCATATTCTTGATTTTAATATATTGCCTTAGTTCTCATATCCAATTCAAATATTTCACTAGCATGTGTTCTGATGTGCTGCGTCCATTTATGAAATGCTTTTCTGAATTCAGCACTACTGATGTTGTTGAGTTACAATTTACAAGAATCTTATGAAGAATTCATGAGGGTCTCGCTATCTTAAGTTGCTATGTGTGAAGAGCCGAAGATAACGGTGCAAAGGCAACACCCAAATCCTAAAAATCACACTTCCTAAGCCTTCAATTATTAATCAGTTTCAGCATTAGGAGTACTTTTTATATCAAACCTTGGAATGACTTTGGTGCTAGCTTACATCCATGATCGTTTTGATGTAAAGGTGGCTGCATAGAAATACAGAATGGTATGCAGCCCTTGTAATAGGGTACTGTTGAAACTGTGTAAGCCACCTGTGCATGATGGAGATGTACTGTTTCAGCAATTATCATCCTGAGTGTGATGGTAGTGTGTGATTTTATAAAGAAATCTTTTCCTCATATGAATATATTATGTCATCGTTCTGTGATTTTCTACAAAGATCTTTCCCTCAAATGTACATATGGAATACATTGCTGCCACATTTACATTCTTTGCATATGGGAGATTCATATATGGAGATGTATACTGAAATATTGCTGCCGCTAAAACTGAGGCCATGTTCGGTTTAAAAAGTAACCCCAAAAGTGCTACAAAAATTCTATCACATCGAATCTTTTATCGCATGTATGGGGCATTAAATCTAGGTAAATAAAAAAAATAAATTACATGAGTTTGGAAAAAAAAATGCGAGGCGAATCTTTTGGCATAGGTAGTCCACGATTGGATAATAATTATCAAATACAAACGAAAAGTCTTCAAGATCCCAACCCAAAATATTTTACCAACTAAACACACCAACAGTTTCCACCTGTCGCTTCACTATGTTCAGCTTTATTTCACCTCAGCACTTCCAGTCCAACCATATTCATTCACTTAAAGTACTGCAGTAGCCTGCATCTATATCATCAACTTAAGTCGTCATGCTTCTAAGTTCTAATTGACGCGTACCTCTCATTAAGCAGGGGCCGCGGCCGCTGTGTACGCTGTACGCACTTCGCTAGGGACGGGCGAGGCTTCCATGGGCGCGCTGGCGAGCAGAACCGCGAGCCGTGACCAGGGGCGTGCCGGTGGCCTCAGCGAATAGTGTCCGTTCCTGATGTAAGTAAGTTAGATCCGAGGTTTGACCAGTGAATTATGTCCAAACCGTTGAAAATGAGCTCTTTTTATAATTTGATATTTGGATTTGAGAGTTGGCAAAATAAGGGGAATCGCCAAACCACAAATGGATATTGTTGGATTTGCTCTAAGCCACAGGGCAAATCCGAAAACCACAGTTTACTTGTGAAAAAAAAAAACTCACACCGTCGCGCACAGGCTGAAACTCCAGTTCTCGCTCGGCCCAATCTCCTTGCGTTGATATTGGCCGGCCGGATATCCATGTACGATGAGCTTTCTAATTAGGCCCATAACTTTCAATCAAAGAATGATGTAACCACAGTATTAAATTCGATCGATGATTTTCTAATACAAATTCGCAAAAATATGGCACAATTTCACTAACCTTTTTCTCTCTACTAATATAAGTATCCAGGTTCATAGTGAGAATTGTGAATTTTTTTTGCAGAGGGAGTATGTCGCAAACTTGTGATCCATAGTTGCCTCCTCACGGTGAATGCAGAGTCCAGAAAATATATAAGATAATTACCTGTATGGCCTCTAACAATTATGTCTTTGTTTCATGATCATCTATAAAATCCGGAAACAAAAATCTCTTACCTATATCGCCTGAGCTCCTCATAGCATACTCAAAAGTTGCTCAGACTAGCAGGGCAATCTGTTAGGCCCAGGCGCCCATTCAACTCACAGAACGTCGAGGCTTCCTCGCCAGAAAGGTGACCAGGGTTTAGTGTTTGGTTTCTTGGGCTTCAAAGGCCTGGTTAGGCACAACAATCTTGGGCCTCGTTTAGTTGGCTAAAGTTTCTAACTCTTTTTTTCACTCTCTCCCATCACATCACATTAAATACACCAAAAGATATATGTTTGAAAGATAAAATGTAGGTAAAAAAATAACTAATTATACAGTTTAAATGTACATTCGAGGCGATTCTTTTGAGCCTGGTTACGCCGTGGTAGGATAATATTTACCACAAACAAACGAAACGTCTTCTGAGTGTCTTCACAGGAGCCTTCCGGGAGTTACTTTTTAAAAATTCCTAACATCTAAACGAGGCCTTGGCTATGCAAATGCAACAACGCATGTTTGTTTGTGCTTGTACTATTGGACTATTCACAACTTTTTGTTTGGTGGCTGCACTAATATTGTCCGCACTCATCGTACGTTCTCTATATTCACCCAAGGGGCCTAGTCATCTCTATGCCCAATTCTCTCGTAGCCGTCATCCTCTATATACCAACAGCCGTATGGTGGGGCCCACCCAGCATCCACACCCCACCTCCATTCCCGCTCGCTCCGTCCGTCTCCCTGCGTGCCTCGCTCCCTCCGCCAGTCCGCCCGCGCTCGACGCGTCCGTCTGCCATGGACGGTGAAGTTCCGGCCAACATTGCTCCTCCACCCCTTCTTCGCTCTCGTAGCGCTCGAGCAGCCTCCCCAGCGCTCGCGCCCGGCCCAATGACGCCTTCTCCGCCGCGTCCATGCCACCGGAGCAATCGGCCGCAATAGCCGCCGGCACTAGCAGCCATGGACGGGTCGGGCCGGCACGGGGTCCAATCACGGCGCCTCCACCCGCTGCTCCCACCCACAGCTCGACGGAGCTCCCAATCGCGGATCCAGATCGAGATCGGCCTCCATGGCGGCAGCGGCGCCCTACATGGCCACCTTGGCGGCGACGGTGGCCCTCCATGGCAAGGGGCGCGACGGCGGGGCGGAGTGGGGCAGGGGACCACGGCGAGGGAGATGACAGACAGGAGGTGTGCCAGCGCTGCATAGCGGACGAACAGTATTCTGCTACCTATACCGGACGGCGCTGCGTAGTGGGTCCTTTATCGGACAGCGCTGCGGGATTTTTTACGCCAAATGCTCTTGCGCCCTGCTTTACCGGATGCGGTCCAAGACCCAGTGCAGACAATTTAACCTTGAATTGCACCGTCCTCTCACTCTGGCCTGCTCAAAAAGCTGCGGGTTTTGTATTATGCAGTTTTGTTATCAAAGTAAATTTTCATGATTTTTCTATTATGCATATATTCCACTTGAATTTTTGTTTAGATGTCTTATTATCCCCAGCCTGTTATGTTCATATAAAACATTACATGCTAATTTCATATAATTTTAATTTCCTATAAAACCTACATGTAAATCATGTTCAGCACGTTGCAAGCACTTTTGTAGGGGCAAAATGGTAATTTTGTTGTTATGCTAATTTGGTCCCTTTCACCCAGCTAGACAACAAGTTATTGGTGGGCGGAGGGAGTAAAATGAGTAACGGTGATCTCATCAAACTCCAAACGTAAAACGTAACGGGCACGATAAATTCTCAGAGACCCATCCTAGTACATCACATGCCCCCCTCTTAATGGTGGTGCCCTGACCCCTGATAGAAGTATAGAACACTTCGAACAAAATGACCTCTAAATGGAGCAGTTATATGGCGCGACATGACGACGGCGGCATCAACAATTGTGTAGTCACTAGTCAGCAAACTCTTTACTGAGAGAAAAGCCCAAACAAGACTAAGTCAGAAAAAGACAACAGGAAACAGAGATCCTACGAGGCAATGACAGATAAATTAAAGTAATAATTAATGACATGATCATATTAACCTTCACGCTAGCATGCAACTAATTATATTTGGCTATATAAAGCTATAATCTCAGGCTGTTCGATCTGAGCGCTGGAATATAAGTACTGACGATCCAATCATGCATCACAACACCACACAAAGCACGCATATATACCAAGCCAGCTAGATGAAAACTTGCATTGCGTCGATCGTAAGATGCTGCAACCGCGCACCTACATTTCGCGTTCGCGATTGCGACGTTTTTCTCGCACAAATCAGAGGATGTGTTCGCACTTGGCCAGTTGTTTCCGCGTGACGGTTTCTCCGATCCAACAGCCAGCAACACAACTGAACTGTGACAATGCAAACAGCAAAGGCAGCAGGCATGCGTGCGTGTGCGTGTGGCACACGATCTGATCACAGCGTGGTGGTTGCAGGGGCACGTTCCTCTACCAAATTTTAAGGTGCCTGGTCACGTTCCTCAGATCACCGTGGGTCAAAAAGAGGCGACGTCTCGTTAGCTTCTCGTTCAATGCGCCGCTGAGGGGCTGACATGCATGGTCTGCATCTGCGTGCGACGACGGACCAACCTACCAATGCTTGGAGAGCAAACCATCTATTACTAACAGTAGTAGTGGGCTCCATTACTATGTTGCTGACATCAAACAGGTATTTCAAACAACGAAATTGGACTATTGGAGTTCAGTGAAGAATAAGCGGCCACTTAGGGGCTGTTTGGTTTAATAGCCCTAGGACTTCTTTTAGTTGGGACTAAAAATTTTGAGTAAAATATGTTGGCGGCCCCTAAACTTGTCAAGTTGTGCCACTTAGGTCCACGAACTCTCAAACGTGTCACTTAAGTCCACGAACTTGTTCAATTGTGTCATTTAGGTCCACGAACATGCATGTGTCCGTATAGGGGTGCCACGTGGCCGCGTTTGGTTGGTATGCATGGTATTGTTTGGGTGTGGTCAACACTTCTTTTATTTGCAAAATTCATATCTAATTATCCGAGCTCTAAAAATAGCAAATGATATGTCCATTTTAATCATCACAACGAGCCCTTCGTAATGGTATAATCCGTTCTATCATTTGAGATAGTTTTTTTCTATGAAAAATTAAAAATCCTGTAGCCGTGACCGCTTCACCTCATTTAATGTCCATGAAATTGACTCGCCACGTCGACAAACTCAAAAATGCCTTCCGGGAGCGTTCAAATCAAGTATGCTAGATGTTCACTTGTATGCAGTGGCATCCCTCAATGACGTCGTCGAGAGAAGATGCAATTCTCGAATTGTTTAAATCAACTCTTAAATTGAACTGAATTTATAATACTAAATGTATATAACTATGTCGACAAAAACTATCTCAAATGATAGAATAGATTATACCATTATGAAGGGCTTGTTGAGATGATCAAAATGAACATATCATTTGCTATTTTTTGAGCTCCTGATAATTAGATATGAATTTTGTAAATTAAAAGGAGTGTTGACGTCACCTCAAAGACCATGCATGACCAACTGACGCGACCACATGGCACCCCCATACGTATACATGCATGTTCGTGGACCTAAATGGCATAGGTGAACAAGTTCGTGGACTTAAGTGACACGTTTAAGAGTTCGTGGACCTAAGTGACACAACTTGACAAGTTTAGGGGCTCAACTTTCAGCGTTTGCAAGTTCATGGACCAAAGTGGCACGCATGGATAAGTTTAGAGGCGCCAAATAGTATTTTACTCAAAAAGTTTTAGTCCCCACATGTTTGGTTATAGGGACTAAAGAGGGACTAAAAGTCATCAATGAGATGTTAAAAAGACCGATTTAGTCCCAAAAAGACCCTCCAACAGGGTCTTCTCCATTTTAGTCCCAAATGCTAGTTTTGGTCACAAAAAGTCTTTTCTGTTTGGTTTTTAGTGACTAAAAGAGACCGATTATTTTCGCAGCCTAAACAGGCCTATTTTTTTTTTTTTTTGGATGACTCGACAAAACCGCCGGCCAGGCGCCTCTCACCAATGCTTTCCTATTTTGAGACGGGGTTCTAGCTCGATCTAGACCTATTTTTGATTGTGGGAAACTTGAAGATTGTTGTCATGGAGATGTTTCGTGCTCTCGATCTATATAAGCGAGCATTGTGTTAAGAAATAAATAAATAAATAAAATAAAGTCAATTAGTGTTCGTTGTACTTAGCAAATGTACTCTAAAAAACTTTTAATATTTTTATTAGATTAGAGTACGATTAATCAATTACCACTAAAATTTGTTGGTGTTTCCTTTTGTACCCTTTTTAAGGCACATACAAGCCCCCCCTAGACAAAGCTTGAAATGTAATTGTTGGGGGCCGTGGTGCAACTCCTACATTATTGTTTCACAATAACCAAAATACAAATCATGTATATCAAATGACATTGCATGTTGGCCCTCATGTATAATTGACCACGAAGTCCCCATGGTCGAGTGGTGGAGCTCGTCGGTTTTGATGACTAGGGCCATTATTGTTGACATTTCTTAACGTCGTTACTAAAAATAGATATAAAATCTATTCCCAAGAACGGCGTCCGAATGCTTGTTGACATTTCTTAGCGCAAATCACTAGAAACGGGTTTAGAACCCATCTCTAATGGCGACGCTAGGAAATGTGCCGTCGATATCATTAAGTGGAACCACCGTGTCGGTGATTACACACTTTCAATCAACGGTGATAGATCTTGCCATAGTTGATATTTCATCCGCATAGCGCACGGATCTATCATTGTAGCATTTCACCCGAAGTATTCGAGGTATCGTTATTTATATTTTCCCAAAGGAAGGCTTGTTGTATAAGAAGCTAGCATGGCATCCGTATGATGAAATGTGTGCACGCTAAGACCAACTTGATCATATCAGGGGTAAGCATTACGGTTTATAGATAGTGTGACACACACATTGGAATCCACCGGAAAGGATAAAGAAAATAGATAAAGAATAAACGAATGTCCTATGGAGTAATCTAATGTATTCTAGTCATGGTCTTACAATGAATAGTTAGGATCATATGCTATCACGATCTAAGCATGGTTATGTCTAGGATAACAGGGAGACTTCCCGGTACCATCCGACCCAATGGAAAGCATTTACGAACTCCTATATCACATGCGAACGTGGAGGGATTACAAGGGACGGACAGGGCTGTCACAACCCTTTGCCTACCCTCACGGCCGTGGCATGCTCTCATATTCGAAGGTGTCGTAATACCCGGGCACCATGCCCGCGTACAGAAAGCACTACTCTTGTCCCCCAGGATCCCCACCCCTACGGATGGACGGACTAAGACAAGAGCAAACCCGAAAGAACGATGAACCGTTATCCCATCTATAATCATGTTATGCATACGATGATCGATGAAGAACAAACATGTTAAGATTATGATATACAAACTATATGCTAGTTCATATACCAACACTAAAACATGAACAAGACTATACTCTAATTCATAAGTTAGACCATGATCATAGAAATAGAACTTGTAAATAGGAGAAAGATCCATGGAGAATATATATTACCAAAGCTCACTTTGCTCCAAGATTACAAGTCCTCCTCTTGTAGCTCTTCTACTCCAATGCTAGCCAAATAAGAAGAAGAAGAAGAAATGGAAGAGGTAGAGAGTGTGAGTGTCTTTGGTGTGGTGACTCCAAGTGTGGTGTGTGGAATGAGGGAGAGAGAGGGGGTATTTATACACAAGAGGGAGTGAGCTAAATGGCCTAACTACCCCTAAACCGACCTAAGCAGGGCGTCCAGGTACGTTGCACCGGCCATCAACCACTGAACCGACCATTGGAGCACTTATTGTACCGCCACGTGCCGACTGGGCTCGAACCGCCCCCGGGGAGGGTGCGGCCGCACCTTGGGGTGCGTGTTGATGCTCACTAACTCATATTTTTATGCATCAACCATTCATGGAAAAGAATTAAAATATAATTAGATAACCTTATTAGGAGATTCTACTAATGATTTCCATGAGTTTTGGTGAAGTTGTGATTTACTGAGGACTTAACGAAAAAAAAGCGGCCGAAAATGACGTGTCACACGACCGACGTAACATAACGCAATCCAACTCGAAACAAGTCTAGAAGGCTCCGGAATACACCCGACGTTAAAGAGTCCCAAAACCCGAAAATACATCATCTAGAAGACTCGGAAGACACGACGCGATCGCGAGACCCGAGTGGGCCCCACTGCGGGCCGATCGGGCCCAATTATTAGGCCGATCGGCCCCCGCCGCCAATCGGCCTCCGCTTGAAGCTTCCTCAACCGCCTCCAAGACTCGATCTAAACCGGTTGATTCGAGTCGGTTTGATCCGAGGGCAACGGTAGAAGTGCGGGATTGATTCAAGGTTAATACCACATCGCTGTTGAAGTTGAAGAGACAGAGAAAGACCCATATATAAACAGCCCAAGACCCCTCAAGTCAAGGCAATCCAAGTTGATCTAAAGCTTCACGTTCAATAAGAAGTAGATCAAGGAAGAGCCAAGACAGGAGAAGAAGAGGAGACACCACGAGATAGGATAGCTAATTCATAGCTCTAATCTAGAGCCTAGTTTAGATAGAAAGTCGGGTTTAAAGAAGAGAGAGTGTATGCTCAGGTTACGGATCGATAAGTTACACTATGGTTCAATATAATTATTGTTCTCATACACCTTCGTGCTATTTCATTATTATGTATGCAATTAATTTACTTACACTTTATTCTAGCCATAGCATATTTGATATAGTCATTATTCATGGTAATTCAAGTACTTATTCGTAGAGCTCCTAGTATATTATGCGCATATGCTAGGTAGTAGAGAGTATGTAAGCATGGTGCTTAGATATAATTTACTTTAGCGGATTCACCTTATATGCTTGAGGTCGTGTGGTAGATCGTAGTGGTGACAAAGACTATTGAGTCCTTTGCAATCCTCCCCCCGTGTATAAGACTAGTCGATAATGGTTCTTGGGATTATCTTGTTTTAGATTCTTGATTTTCTTAAGTAATCTTCGGGGTACACATTTTTATTTATGGTTTTGATTTATATATGATCTTATGCTATGCCTGTTTATTTCCACTTCGTAAATTCTTTGTATACTACATAAGAACTGTCCCATTTGTCCTAAATCCAATCCTAATCTAACTAGGAATTAATCTTATCCTATTGTTCACCACGTGCACCTCTACACCGCTTTATATACCTTATCATTATTATCTTTTATTGGCTCACCCCTGTTTAAGTAAATGCTAAACCACCGAATCTCATTAGTCTTCTATCACCGTCCTTAATCAAATGAATTGCTTATCATATCTTCCTCGTGGATTCGATATTTAAAACCCTTCCCGGTGAAATGCTCACTTTGGACATCCGTGCGCTTGCGGATCTATCTCTCTGTAAGCTAACAAATACCAACAAGCATTTAAAGGCCGTTCTTGGGGAAGATTTTGATAGCTTTTCTTTTTGATTATTGATAGATGAATACTAAGTGTGGATTTGCTACTTAGCACCTCTGCTTAAACAGAATTACCCGTGTATTGTCTATTAGTCTATCTTATGCGGGGTAATTGATTAATATTTTCAAGTGTGACCGACGGTAGGAGAATCCGGTGTACCTGAACTTCATAAACCATAAACATTGGAGCTCGCCGTGTCGTCGTCGTCACAAGAATTCAAGTGACGGATAAAGAAGCCGCACAACTCACAAATTCTATTTTGTGAGTAAAGGTAAGTATGATCGAACGTGAGAAGGTTTTTAAAACTTTTAAATAGTTATATTAGTCTCACCATGATCATATCCCTTCATCTCTATAAAACCTTTATGTTTGCCTTTGTTTACTATAGTATGCTTAAGTTTTGAAATATCTTCATACACCTTAGACATGATGCTTAATTTATTTTCATGGCTCAAGTTAAACATGGTGTTTAGTTTGATTCACGAAACCGCAAGGTGTGTCGATTTTATTTCTAAAGGCTTTTAAATTAAACATGGTGTTTAGATTAAATTGTCTTCTTAAATTGAGTTGGACATTATGTCTAGGTTGATTTTTGGACCGATAGTATACTTTAGTAGATTCTCGTTATCTTTGTGAGACTAACCCCCTCAGAAAAATTGTCAAATCCAATTTGGGAAAAGAGATTAGCTTACGCAAGATATGTAATGAACTCCAACAACTCTCGCACAAAAGAAGACTCAACTCACTCCTTACGAAAGGATCTAACTGTAAGTGCCTAAATACTCAATTTGTCTTTTGTCGCAAGTTACCTTTGCCTTAGCCACGCTTTAAGTGCAACCGCTTCATAATAATAAATAATAAAAACAAAAACAAATTTATATAATCGTGCTAAGTTTTTAAAAAAAACCATCATTATGTTAGCACAAATAAATTATATGGACAATAACCCTATTTTCAATATCATTGCTATCCTTCGGGTATATGTCCACTAATGCATTGCGAGAAAAGAATGCGTGGTGGCCACGTTCATGGACCTACCTCACTACCACTTCCACTACAAAACGTAGGAGTACCAAGCCGGGAGGTCGATGAGAAGCGGGATCAACGTCAACCTACATCATCTTATCAAAGACTTGCTTGCTCTCATCACCTACAACAAGAAATACACCGGTAGGAACGCACTCCAATCAATGACGGGCCAAGACAAAGAGAAGTCACAATAATGCCCTGAGACCATGGAGGACAAGGATGTCACCAATGAGGTTTCTCCCTCGATCATCAAGACGACCAAAGTGTGCTACACATCATCAAGAAGAACACTCCACACCACGTCGTTAGAGGACAAAGCTAATCAAGGAGGGACTCCAAGTTTACATCTCAAATGAGCATCCTTTCGTCAACCGTAAGTAAAGGAAGATGAAGAAGAATTGACAAAGGAGGATCAATTGGTCGTCGGCATACTCATCCCTCGGGCCGATCACAAAAAAAAAAAAAAAAAAAAAAAAAAAAAAAAAAAAGAGAAGAAGAAAAAAGAAATGGATTGGTACAAGGGGAGGGACGAACACAACAAGATTCCATCAAAGACCAACAAGTCACAACACACTCAAGGAGATGATGAACAGTCAACCCCGACTTTAAGCGCCGAAAGTGACATAGAGTTTGAGCTTGGGGAGGAAGACCAATTCCACTAAAAGATGCTCCGACAAGGCTCTCGGACTCCCGCCGTTCCGACACGAAAAAATGAAGAGAGAACAAGACACTCAACTACCATACAAGAACCACCATGAGGTGTTCACGATGCTGCCATGATTCTCGCAATAAAGGTAACATCTTCAGGTAAGTGTCCTAATCGATAAAACTTTACTCTAATCATGGCATGCTTACTAAGGAGTTAAATATGTTAGCTCACAACCTCACTTGGATTAATCGGAATAGCTCAACATGTTAGCTCTTAGTTGTTCTTACCCTTGTCTCTCTAGTTTTATTTTTCTCTACACTTTTAGTTTGCTATGTTATAAAAGCCACATTCATACCCGTCATCCGATCTTTTCACCTTTGTCACAAATAAATGAAACACATTATGCTACCATGGTTATATATGCTCAAGGTTAGAGTAGGATGAATACAATTTTGGTTCTGTTTGGTGTTTTCCCACCCGCCAGAGCCCATACACTTGATCTCTACCTTGACTTTGTGAGCGGGAGGACACACTTTTGCGCCCGATTAATGTCCCATCTACAACATGCACAATAAGCAAGGAACATGGGTGATGCCATCCTCGGGATCACTATTCCAAGAGATGCAACTTCAAGATCGGACAAGCAAGCCTAAGAAGAACAACAAGGCGGAGAAATCACAAGTTGAATACTGAGTGATGGACAAGGAGACATAAAGAAGATTCAAGAAAAGTCCACCCAGCTCCCACCAACCAAGTGCACCGAACCAGCCACTCCAAAAAGGTCTCCACCAAAGAAACAAGCTTGGAGGAAGAAAGAAGAACACGCCTACCAAGGGAGACAACAAGAGTACACCTTCGGAAGACCTACCACCACCCGCGTCACTGACTGATCAAACACCGTCGGCTACCTCATCTACGCTACTCACCGAGATCATTGAAGGCACCGCACTGCATACCACGACATCCCGACGAGATTCCATAGATGACAAAGACGCCACGAGAGTAAGTACTCGAAATTCTCGCCGAGAGATAACTCGGTATTTATCTGCATATTTAATTTTCTGCATAGCATATTTCAATTAGCATGTTTCCTTTAAGCATATTTACTTTTCTAAAAACCTGCATTAGGAAATCATAAAATTATGTTTGCTGCATTTGCATTAGTTCCTTAAAAGCCCCATGCGAGCACCCCTTGCTGTGGTGGCATAAAAATAAAAATACAAAAATATTGCACTCATATGTTTTTACATTAGCATCCCTATTGCATAGAAAAATTCTCAAAAAAATGTGGGCACATGAAGGTCCACACGTTTTTCTAAAAATCCAAAAAGAAGTGAGCACATGAAGGCTCACAACATAATCCTAAATTTGTTCCTTCGGGTATGTGCGAAATTAATATTTGCGGGGAGAACATTTAAGGAAAACCCGAGATGAACAAGTTTCAAGGGCGAATAAAAAGACTACTTCAAGATCTAGCTTGGGGAGAGCACCCTCGGTTATCACGATAAGTATTATTATCCTATCTATTTTAAATATTAGCTAGTATATTTTGCTTAGAGTTAATGAGTCCTAAATAAAAATATTAGTTTTAAGAGTCCAATAAATATTAGAAGTTCGCGAGTTAGCTCTCTTTTCTTTAATTATGACCTTGATGACATATGCTTGGAAATGATGAATAGTTGCTCCGCCTTAATTCCTCTTAAAAGTACTTACACTTTAGACTTAGATTCTCCCAAAGCTTTAAATGCTTAATTTGCTCTAAACCCAACACTGTGGGAAGCACATGCTTAATCTAAGTCTTAGCATTGAAAGATAATAGTGCATGAAAAGTTGAGCTCTTTTTTATCATATTCTTAGAGATACTTGATCCCCTCGGTTTTTATCTTTAAAAATTATAAAATATTACATGATGAGTTCCTTAGATATGACCCTTGAGAGTTTGTCACTTTTCACTTGCATCAAAACATCCCACTCCACCAAATACGCCGCTTCTAATCCGTATACGCCTCCCCATATTCCATCAAGCCGCTAGCCATAATTATAAAAATAATAATAATAAATTCTAGCAATTTTGGATATGTCTCTCTCAATGTTTTTATACCAATTAGATTCTGGGCTACATTCATAAAAAAAAAAAAAAAAAAAAAAAGAAAAAAAAAAATAAGTATTCAGAGAGAAAAGTGAGACAAGAGAGGGAGAGTAACGGACAAAAGTCATACTAGGCGAGAAGGGCCTACCTCCCTAAATAATAAAAATATATTTAGAGATGAAAAATGGACACGTGTCCGAGGGTAAGTAGGGCCCACATCTCTAAGGAGAGAAAAAATGGACACAAGTCCGGGGAAAAGCCCACCTCTCCAAGAATGGACAGACCCAGGTCTTAGCAATTTTTAGAAAGAGAGATATAGTCCAAGATGCTTGAAAAGAAAAAAAAAAATACTAGAAAAGGCTAAAGGCTATTTACTACCTTTCATCCTCATCCATTTCACCACTATCATCCCACTATGTATGTCCTACCACTTGTGTAATTCCACTATGTACTATCTACTTAAGAGGGTCATACATAGGATCTCTCGATTTTCTTTTGAAAAATAATGCAAAACCCCGGGATGATAGTTGATCAAAGAGTTTGAGACATGGTACTTAACTTGATTGTTTTATCTTGCTTATGATTTGTGAAAAGGCTACGCCCCATGGTAAACAGTATGAGCAATCTTGTTAAGAGGAGAATTTATTTCGATAAACACAAATTACTTTGGAGGTATGAAAGCGTAGTAGCAACTCCCGATCCTACTATAGCATATAGCTTTGCTAGGGACTAGCAAAGGGTAAGCTTGGGGGAGTTTGTTGATGCTCACTAACTCATATTTTTATGCATCAACCATTCATGGAAAAGAATTAAAATATAATTAGATAACCTTATTAGGAGATTCTACTAATGATTTCCATGAGTTTTGGTGAAGTTGTGATTTACTGAGGACTTAACGGAAAAAAAAATGAAATGACGTGTCACACGACCGACGTAACATAACGCAATCCAACTCGAAACAAGTCTAGAAGGCTCCGGAATACACCCGACGTTAAAGAGTCCCAAAACCCCGAAAATACATCATCTAGAAGACTCCGGAAGACACGACGCATCGCGGGACCCGAGTGGGCCCCACTGCGGGCCGATCGGCAATTATTAGGCCGATCGGCCGCCTGGCCGCTCGACCTCCGCTTCGAAGCTTCCTCAACCGCCTCCAAGACTCGATCTAAACCGGTTGATTCGAGTCGGTTTGATCCGAGGGCAACGGTAGAAGTGCGGGATTGATTCAAGGTTAATACCACATCGCTGTTGAAGTTGAAGAGACAGAGAAAGACCCATATATAAACAGCCCAAGACCCCTCAAGTCAAGGCAATCCAAGTTGATCTAAAGCTTCACGTTCAATAAGAAGTAGATCAAGGAAGAGCCAAGACAGGGGAGAAGAAGAGGAGACACCACGAGATAGGATAGCTAATTCATAGCTCTAATCTAGAGCCTAGTTTAGATAGAAAGTCGGGTTTAAAGAAGAGAGAGTGTATGCTCCTGGTTACGGATCGATAAGTTACACTATGGTTCAATATAATTATTGTTCTCATACACCTTCGTGCTATTTCATTATTATGTATGCAATTAATTTACTTACACTTTATTCTAGCCATAGCATATTTGATATAGTCATTATTCATGGTAATTCAAGTACTTATTCGTAGAGCTCCTAGTATATTATGCGCATATGCTAGGTAGTAGAGAGTATGTAAGCATGGTGCTTAGATATAATTTACTTATGATTCACCTTATATCTTGCAGGGTCGTGTGGTAGATCGTAGTGGTGACAAAGACTATTGAGTCCTTTGCAATCCTCCCCGTGTATAAGACTAGTCGATAATGGTTCTTGGGATTATCTTGTTTCGTTCTTGATTTTCTTAAGTAATCTTCGAGGTACACATTTTTATTTATGGTTTTGATTTATATATGATCTTATGCTATGCCTGTTTATTTCCACTTCGTAAATTCTTTGTATACTACATAAGAACCTGTCCCATTTGTCCTAAATCCAATCCTAATCTAACTAGGAATTAATCTTATCCTATTGTTCACCACGTGCACCTCTACATCTTATATACCTTATCATTATTATCTTTTATTGGCTCACCACTTTTTAAGTAAATGCTAAACCACCGAATCTCATTAGTCTTCTATCAACGTCCTTAATCAAATGAATTGCTTATCATATCTTCCTCGTGGATTCGATATTTAAAACCCTTCCCGGGTGAAATGCTCACTTTGGACATCCGTGCGCTTGCGGATCTATCTCTCTGTAAGCTAACAAATACCAACAATCTTTGCACCCCTTTGGGCTTGGCCTCGGTCCGAGCCCTCGTCGTGCGATCGTGGTTGGTCCCGAAAAGTTGTAGAGTGGGCTTGGTTCGGTCGGTTAATGCAGATTTGGTCCATTTCCACCACAGGCTTGATATTCTTGAGAATGCGCTTTCCGGGATGGCGTACTTTGGACGTATTTCCACCTATTATAAATGCTACAAAATACATTTCGAACACTACAAGTGGAAATATGTTAGTAATAAATGTATATGAGTATAAAAGGTATAGTTTTACTCCCTAAATGGTAGTAAGTTGACGGGGAAAAATATATGTCGTTAGTGATCGTCAACAAACTCCCCCAAAGCTTACCCTTTGCGCGTCCTCGAGCAAAAAGATAAATACTTGGTTGTTGATCGGAGTTGCTACAATACCGGTTATGTTTCACAAGTGCGGGGTTATAATAAGATTTTCTACTATAGTTTGAATAAAATGGCATGCCTTTGCTTACCCTTTATTACCTTTCATCGTAGCGGGGCTTTTTAGCTGTCTTAGAGCCTTGGGCGGTTGCCGGATAGAACGGTTATAATAGAAGTACTTTTCATTCATCCTTTTGATCAACTTTTTATCCTGGATTTATTTATTTAGATTATATTTGTTTTTCGAGAAAGTATGAGCTTTATTGCTATATATATATATATATATATATATATATATATATATATATATATATATATATATATATATTTTGGAGAGGTGGGCTCTACTCGCCCTAGACTTTTGTCTTTTATTTCCTCTCTTTCTTTTTCTCTTTTCTTTTTTTTTTTTTTTTTTTTTTGGAGATGTGGGCTCTTCTCGCCCTCGGACACATGTCCATTTTTCATCTCTTTTCTCTCTTTTTTCTTAAATAAAAACAATAAACCATGGAAACATGAAAGTGGTTTAAAATATGTAACTATTGATGGTTTGGTTAAGCCCTCACCTCTTATTTCTTCGTCAACAACATATGAACGTGAACCTTATACACATAAATTTGTTGTTTCTAGATTGAGAAGAGTTTAACATAAAACCTAACTTTGAGAATTAAAAATTGAGAATTGAGAATGGGGAATTACTTGACCCAATGCAGGACTCATCTATTGCAAATTTGCAATCAGCAAGTAACAACAATCGGCACATACTTTCTCATCTTGTGTTGCCTTACTTTGGCCGCTCGGTGGCGGGTGGGTGATCGCCCACCTGCCCCTAGAAGGCGGACACGTAGCAAGCTCTCTCAACGGGCGCCACATGCTCTGGCTTGAGCACCTTCTCTTCTCTTTTACCGGGCTGGTATTCTTCTACAAGATTTGGCCCAAAGCCTAGACAACCCAGAAAACTTCATATACCACAAGGGGGATTTCGGGCCACACCTAGGGTCGTGGCCCTAGGCCCAAATCTGCCCCTGTCCACGGTTATTTGGGTCAATATAACTAAACGAGATATACACGGCGAACAAAACTAACACAAGGGGTAAAGAATTACCACAATGACGAAGAACAAGTGGAGGATGTCTTGACTCTCTCTAGGGTTGATACCATAGCTTAAAGATATATGGAGAGGAAGATGTGGGAGGCGAGAGAGGAGATTTTTCCATTTAAAGATGGGAGACTTTTCATTGAAACAAAACTCTAGGAGAAGACCTGACAAGGACATACATAACTACTCATGAAGTTGGCTATTCTGAAAACCATGAGGATTCTTCATTTGCACATGAACATGCATCATAACTAACAAGACAACTACAAGCAAAATGGACATGCAATTTGGATATGTATACAATAAGTGTCTTGAGGGCTTAGGGTATCTGTTTGGTTCAGCTGCGAGCTATGAAAATGTTGTTATGAGATATATATGTAATGTGAAAAGGTTATAAGGCGTTTGGTTGAACTTGAAATAATTATAGAACCTACCCTCTCTCTCTCCCTCCCTCTCTCCCCCCCTCTCTCTTGAAATACTTGTCAAACTTATCTCCATTTGCACCATTTAGAAAAGCTAAAAGCCAAAAAGTAAGATCTCCGGTGCTGCAAAAAAAACAGGTACTTCTGAAATACAACTTTTGGCTCTACTTCTTAGAAGTCGAACCAAACACAACCCTACAATTGGAAGGATAGAAGGTCAAAAATTGACCTTCTACTTTTTAACTATATATCTTGTATGTAGTGAATTAAGTTAATTGACATACTGAAAATAGTTTATCTCCGGCCTATTGTATTTTATTATGGATTTTTTTTGTTTAGGTTACAGTTCTCAATGCAAATGAGAAAAAATTTAGTTACAAGACATTTATGGTTATTTAAAAATCAAGTTGAAAATTGACCCAATGTTGAAAATTGAATGGTTTTAATTTGTACCGGTTGAAAAACAAGGTACTTTGTAGCTAAATGTTGGAAATCCGACCAATAATCGTGAGGCTGTAAAAGGAGTTGCTAAATTTTTCACGTGCCTAAATTTTGTCTTCCTTTTGAGGCAACAGTTATTTAATATATTTTATGTTAAAATTAAAGTTTTAGTTCATTGCATTAACTGTAGCCATAATCTGCCGTTAGACAAAACCTAATAAATTTAACAAAAAAATTATCAATTTACAATTTTTTTAATAGTTATACAAGGACAGAAAGTTAATACTCCCTCCATTCTAAATAGTAAGCCAATCCAAAAATCTTGAAGAGTTAAAACATCTTAAGTTTGACCAATATTATTGAGAGAATTGCGAATTGGCTTGTAGTCCAATGGTAGGGCGGTCCAGTGGGGCGCTACCCACCGTAGTTCAAATCCCGGTGCTCGCACCTTTTTCCTGGATTTTTCCAGGGATTTACCGGCGTTGTGCATTAAGTGGTAGCGGCGTTCCGTCGACGACGAGGCACCTATGGTGACTTCAAGAATCTCTAGATCTCGCCGGCGCCCCAGTCCTTCGGAGGTGCTCATAGGGGTAGGGTTTGCGTGCGTGTGTGTTCATAGGGGTGAGTGTGCGTGCGTGTTGTGAGTGTCTGCGTTGTCTTGTGTCATTCTCAAAAAAAAAAAAAAATATTATTGAGAGAATTACAAAAATTTATGATAGGTATAGTATGAAAATTTAATGAAAGAAGAATCAATGATACTTAATTAGTTGGCATCCTACATGTTATCAACATATATATCATATAAATTTGGTCAAACTTAAAATGTTTTGACTCTAAGATTCTTGAAATGACTTACAATTAACAAATCATAAACAAATCAAACGGCCGCCTAAAATCTAATAAGCTAAAATTTTTATGATAACATCTCTTGTTTTCAGGGAAATAGCAGGACCCATGGAAGAGAAATGTCTAATCCCATCTACGTGTCTTTTCTCAACCAAAAGCAATCGAATTTATGAATAAACCCACTCAGAAATGTTTTCCGGAAAAGAAAGTAGTACTCCGTACCAGCAAGTTAAAAAAATGAGATGGCGGGAAAGCCAAGTCTCGGTTGGTCGAGGGGTTGGTCTGGACAGACGCAGCCTGACAACGGCAGCAGCGCAGCATAGCATCAGGCGCAAGCTAGCTAGCCAGCCCAGGCGAGGATTTCGCTTCACTTAGCGGCAACGGGGACGCCGCACCCAACCAAACCACCGCGACGCGCGCGTCCCACGAGCACGAGCGAAATCCCACGGGCCGGCGCCGACGCGCGCGCACCAAATCGCACTCGCTCGATCGAACAGCCACCCCTCACCTCTCCCACCCGCCAAAACCTGCCTCCTCTCACATTCATATAGCCAGCAGCGCCTGCCACAAGGCATAGCCATCGATCGCGCACCACACCTGCGTGCGTTGCCACCGCGATCGATCGGAGGCCAAGGGCTGGGTAGCTAGCTAGCACGCCGGCCAGCCGGCCTCCGCTCGTCGTCGGTGCCGCGCGCGATGGAGGCCAGCGCCGGGCTGGTGGCCGGGTCGCACAACCGGAACGAGCTGGTGCTGATCCGGGGCCACGAGGACCCCAAGCCGCTGCGGGCGCTGAGCGGGCAGGTGTGCGAGATCTGCGGCGACGAGGTCGGCCTCACCGTGGACGGCGACCTCTTCGTCGCCTGCAACGAGTGCGGCTTCCCCGTGTGCCGGCCCTGCTACGAGTACGAGCGCCGGGAGGGCACGCAGAACTGCCCACAGTGCAAGACGCGCTACAAGCGCCTCAAGGGTACGTGTGCTAGCTAGTGCATTTGATTTCTTGCCTTCGATCGCCGGCGTCAACTTTATAGCTCGGTGATCGACGTACTGATTCCGATCGCAGGGAGCCCGAGGGTTGCCGGGGACGATGACGAGGAGGACATCGACGACCTGGAGCACGAGTTCAACATCGACGACGAGAAGCAGAAGCAGCTGGAGGGCGGCATGCAGAACAGCCAGATCACCGAGGCGATGCTGCACGGCAAGATGAGCTACGGGAGGGGCCCCGACGACGGCGAGGGCAACAACACCCCCATGATCCCACCCATCATCACCGGCTCCCGCTCCGTGCCGGTATGTGTATATATTTCCTCCATGACACGCACCAGTTATAGTTCTAGTTCTAACCGAGCGATCGATCGCAAATGAAAAATGATGTAGGTGAGCGGTGAGTTTCCGATCACCAACGGGTATGGCCACGGCGAGCTCTCGTCTTCCCTGCACAAGCGCATCCATCCCTACCCTGTGTCTGAGCCAGGTTCGTCGTCCCTGTTCATGATCAAATTTGCAAGTTCAAATCATACGACATTTGAGAAGATCACTGATGGATGCATGATTTCGCCAGGGAGTGCCAAGTGGGACGAGAAGAGAGAAGTGAGCTGGAAGGAGAGGATGGACGACTGGAAGTCCAAGCACGGCGGCGCCGACCCCGAAGACTACATGGACGCCGACGTGCCACTGTAAACCTCCCTCCAACCAACTCCAGCTCCGCACGGGCACTGATCGATCAGCATACCTGAACCTTTTGATCTTGACTGATTGATGTGCAGGGACGACGAGGCGAGGCAGCCGCTGTCGCGGAAGGTGTCGATCGCGTCGAGCAAGGTGAACCCGTACCGGATGGTCATCGTGGTGCGTCTCGTCGTGCTCGCCTTCTTCCTCCGGTACCGCATCATGCACCCGGTGCCGGACGCCATCGGGCTGTGGCTCGTCTCCATCATCTGCGAGATCTGGTTCGCCATCTCCTGGATCCTGGACCAGTTCCCCAAGTGGTTCCCGATCGACCGCGAGACGTACCTGGACCGCCTCACGCCCGGTACGAGCGTGAAGGGGAGCCGTCGCTGCTGTCGGCGGTGGACCTCTTCGTGAGCACGGTGGACCCGCTCAAGGAGCCGCCGCTGGTGACGGCCAACACGGTGCTCTCCATCCTCGCCGTGGACTACCCCGTGGACAAGGTCTCCTGCTACGTCTCCGACGACGGCGCGTCCATGCTCACCTTCGAGTCGCTGTCGGAGACGGCCGAGTTCGCGCGCAAGTGGGTGCCGTTCTGCAAGAAGTTCAGCATCGAGCCCCGCGCGCCCGAGTTCTACTTCTCGCAGAAGGTGGACTACCTCAAGGACAAGGTGCAGCCGACGTTCGTGCAGGAGCGGCGCGCCATGAAGCGAGAGTACGAGGAGTTCAAGGTCCGGATCAACGCGCTGGTGGCCAAGGCCATGAAGGTGCCGGCGGAGGGGTGGATCATGAAGGACGGCACGCCGTGGCCCGGGAACAACACCCGCGACCACCCGGGCATGATCCAGGTGTTCCTGGGCCACAGCGGCGGCCACGACACGGAGGGCAACGAGCTGCCCCGCCTCGTGTACGTCTCCCGTGAGAAGCGCCCGGGATTCCAGCACCACAAGAAGGCCGGCGCCATGAACGCTCTGGTAACCAACTCAACTCGACACTCTCAACTGGACTGAACTGAACTGAACTGGACTGGACTGTGAGTGATCGAATTCCTTCCGAATTGCAGATCCGCGTGTCCGCCGTGCTGACCAACGCGCCCTTCATGCTCAACTTGGATTGCGATCACTACATCAACAACAGCAAGGCTATCCGGGAGGCCATGTGCTTCCTCATGGACCCTCAGGTCGGCCGGAAGGTCTGCTACGTGCAGTTCCCGCAGAGGTTCGATGGCATCGACGCCCACGACCGATACGCCAACAGGAACACCGTCTTCTTCGACGTAAGCCTCCCTGCTGGCTTTGGCCTTTTGCAGATCAAATTAAACATGAGCGATCGATCGATCCATGGGTTCTGCTGTTCTGACTCTGGTAGCTCTCCTCTTGCTCTTGGTGATCGATCGATCAGATCAACATGAAGGGGCTGGACGGCATCCAGGGCCCGGTGTACGTCGGGACAGGGTGCGTGTTCCGGCGACAGGCGCTCTACGGCTACAACCCTCCCAAGGGACCCAAGAGGCCCAAGATGGTGACCTGCGACTGCTGCCCCTGCTTCGGCCGCAAGAAGCGCAAGCACGCCAAGGACGGGCTGCCGGAGGGCACCGCGGACTTCGGTGAGTTTCAGTTTCAGATCAGATGTCTGAAACATTCAGTGAAGTCTTAGTTGCGTCTGAACTCTGAAGACTGATGGAGCTGCACACCCTGTGCTCCTTTTCTTGCTTCATTCAGGAGTGGACAGCGACAAGGAGATGCTCATGTCCCAGATGAACTTCGAGAAGCGGTTCGGGCAATCCGCGGCGTTCGTCACGTCCACGCTCATGGAGGAAGGCGGCGTCCCACCGTCGTCGAGCCCCGCCGCGCTCCTCAAGGAGGCCATCCATGTCATCAGCTGCGGCTACGAGGACAAGACCGACTGGGGACTGGAGGTAAAGAAACCATCGATTTCGCTAAGCATTGCTCCTCCGGCCAGTGTCACTGACGAATTGCAATGTCTGCTGCAGCTTGGGTGGATCTACGGGTCCATCACGGAGGACATCCTGACGGGGTTCAAGATGCATTGCCGCGGGTGGCGCTCCGTCTACTGCATGCCGAAGCGGGCGGCGTTCAAGGGGTCGGCGCCCATCAATCTATCCGACCGTCTCAACCAGGTGCTCCGGTGGGCGCTGGGGTCCGTGGAGATCTTCTTCAGCCGGCACAGCCCGCTGCTGTACGGCTACAAGAACGGCAACCTCAAGTGGCTGGAGCGCTTCGCCTACATCAACACCACCATCTACCCCTTCACCTCGCTGCCGCTGCTCGCCTACTGTACCCTCCCCGCCGTCTGCCTCCTCACCGGCAAGTTCATCATGCCGTCGGTCAGTGCCACTGTCACCCACCGCCGAAACTTAACCGCCGGTTCGAATGTTGCCAGCCCCTGACACCCTGCTATGTGAATGAAAATCTGCAGATTAGCACGTTCGCCAGCCTCTTCTTCATCGCGCTCTTCATGTCCATCTTCGCGACGGGCATCCTGGAGATGCGGTGGGCGGGGTGAGCATCGAGGAGTGGTGGAGGAACGAGCAGTTCTGGGTCATCGGCGGCGTGTCGGCGCATCTCTTCGCCGTCGTGCAGGGCCTGCTCAAGGTGCTGGCCGGGATCGACACCAACTTCACCGTCACATCCAAGGCCACGGGCGACGAGGACGACGAGTTCGCCGAGCTCTACGCCTTCAAGTGGACCACGCTCCTCATCCCGCCCACCACGCTGCTCATCATCAACATCATCGGCGTCGTGGCCGGCATCTCCGACGCCATCAACAACGGGTACCAGTCATGGGGGCCGCTCTTCGGCAAGCTCTTCTTCGCATTCTGGGTCATCGTCCACCTCTACCCGTTCCTCAAAGGGGCTCATGGGGCGCCAGAACCGGACGCCCACCATTGTTGTCATCTGGTCCGTGCTGCTGGCCTCCATCTTCTCCCTGCTCTGGGTCAGGATCGACCCCTTCATCGTCAGGACCAAGGGCCCGGACGTCAGGCAGTGTGGCATCAACTGCTGAGCTGTTTATTCTTAAGATTCCAAAAACTTCCGGAGCTTGTGCATAGGGAGAAACAACAATTTAGAAATTTTGTAATGTTGATGTTTTGAAGCTTACGCTATGTTTTGTGTAATGTTTCTGGGACCCAGAATTGTCGGACGAGGAATTGAACAAAGGACAAGATTTGAATCAATGTTAAATGGCAAATGATATTCGTGCAGTCATGCCAAATGTAATGCTGATAGCAACTACTCCCTGCATTTCAAATCACAAGACGTTTTTGATTTTCTATATACATAGTTTTTATGTATCTAGAAATAATGTATATCTAAGCGCACAGCAAAATCTATTTATCTAAAACCAAAACGTCTTATAATTTGCAATGGAGGAGGGAGCAGTAAATTCAGCACAACCCAGCCATTCAGGAAAAAGGCACCATTATTTCAAAATTAGATTTTACAATCTGTACAGGAATTGAAGCAATGAGATTCACTTTTTCGATGCTCTTGCTTAATAGTACTTTAGTGAGTCTAGGTGAAGAGACTGATTATGCTGAAAGTGATGCATTAACATTAACTTTGCTGGCAACACAAGCAAAATGCAGAACAAGCGAAGTCTCTAGTTCAACAAACTGATGTGTGTCTGGCACCAGTGTTATCTTTTTTTTTTTTTTTTTTTTTTTTGACCAACAGTGTTATCTTTAGAGTAAGCAGCAATCCATACTCCAGGCGAGATGCAACTTAGTATCTGCTTATAAAAACTGATGTGATGTCCCCTACAACTACTTTATTTGAACGTGAATACGATGTCACCACTCAAAACATAACGCTGGAGTTGGTTACGTTGCCAAAGATAGCACAGCCAAAACATAAATCTGAACGTGACTACCATCTCAGCCCATCCATTTCTTCTATGTATTTCTTTCCAAATGTCAAAAAATACAATGGGAAAGAAGAGGGCTACACTCTATACAAGGAACAAAATAAGGAAAAAAAAATTACTAGAAAAGGCTGGGAGTGCATTATATGGTGAAAACCATTTACATATGATGAGGTCTGTTCAGTAAACCTGTCATATCTATGCACTGCTGGTAGTTAGCTGTCGCATCACACCATGAATCTCCAGGGATGTTTAACATTTGTTTTGTTCCTATTGTTTTGTCTCTACAAATTTCTTTTCTGTTTGCAGTTCTTATAGTTGCAGGTTCAACTTGCACAGCTGTACCTGTTCAATGGCGTGGCCTGGGGCTTCTGTATATCTTGTTCAGGTTGCCAAATTCAATCCTGAAGCCCCTTGTCTCTGTTGCACAAGATGTGTCCGTAGGCTCGACTCCTGCACCTGAACAGAAATTGGGAACGAATAGCTAAGTTTGGTGCACTAGCAGCTGTGACCATGTCTCTCAAGAAGAAAACTCGTAAAACAGTTGATCCATCGATGCGGGGCTAGTATTCAACATCAATGGTAAAAGTATTGTAAACGCCTACTTTCCTGTACACAGTTCAATGGCTTCTTTCATATAACAAACTCGTGTTAAGTAGATAGGCTACAGTTAATTTTGCATGGGATATTCCAAGCCAAGGTGAATGGTGAGATGATCAAAGTTACTGGTAGGAGACAGTCATAGTTTACATACTATACACCTGGAGAGAAAAGATTCAACTCTATTTCTCCTCTGATCTAAATATCACAACTCAATTACACCAAGTTAGACATATAGTTTACGACCCTTGCTTTTTTGATGATAAACAAACAGCACAGTACTCAAAGGCCGCGATATATAAAACCAATGTGGCGGGTTACTATAGCCTCTAAACTTTCAATAACTGCACTTACTAGATTAGGTAGAATGTAAGTAAGTACCTGCAGTTTTGCAGCTGTAGCTAAGAGTTCTCTGCATTCATCAAGCATGACCTTCTCTTGTCCTGCTATGACAGAGAGTTCTGAAACCAAGGATGTGCTGTCCGCGACCTGGTAAGATATTCTAATGTTAATAAAAACAAACCTTAACAAGGGGATACTAAAAGGATATCATTTTCTACCTGGGGTCATGAGTTTGTAAAGGTCCTATTCAGACCATGTAAAAACAAGTTTTTAAGCACTAACAAGTGCAAATGCAAAAGATAATTGGTTTGAGTATCCTTTTTATTTGGAGAATAGGGGCATCTGTTAATGGCTCAGAGGTGCAGTGGATTGGCAAATGCTTTTAGCGAAACCATTTTTACACCTATCCGTAAAAACCTGGGATTTGAATACAAAGATAATGCTAGTAGATGAATCATAATCTATTGAGTTTCATAAAACTTTATATCACTCTTTATCAGAGAAGAACATTTCTCATTGCTTTGTTAACATCACATATATGTGGTGAGCATCTGAAACATTCTTTTGTATAACTATTGTGCAGAATGAGTACATAACCCTATGACATAAAGACCACATTTTATCAAAGAAACTAACATAAAAGTGAATACTGAATTCAAAGTCAAATGCATGCAATTATCTGACCTTTGAAAGCATGCAGAAAACAGATGAGCCCAAAACTTGCATGACATCAACAGCTGAGCTTACAGCATTCTTGAGAGCAATTGCATTAACCTGTTCATATGATAGTCAATAACATGGCAGAAATTACAAGAGCATACTAAAAATGTGTGCAATTCAGTTAATAGAGTTCCTAGCATACCTTTGCCCCTGATGTGACTGGAAGGCGCAGGGTGCTTGCTTTCAGAGCCTCAGTTGCCCCTAATAAAGAGATACTATTCTCCCTTTCTAGTGTTGGCCATTGTTCAAGGTAAGCAATCTGAACCAAAACAACAGAATACCTTAGAAATGCTGATCGGTGAATCTGAGTGATGTTAAGAACTACAGCAATAAGTGCTGAAAAAGTACTGCAAATACTCATAGTTTTTTTGAGTGCCTCTCATCTGGGTACAGCTGTAGTATCTGTTCATACATGTACACTCACACCACCACACACGCACACACCCCACACTCACACACACCCATACACGCATACAAGCAGACCTACAACTACACTCAGAACCGAAACCGCGTCCTTATCGAGATCACGGAATAATCCGTAGATGGCGGGCGCGTCATATTCCCATTGTGGCTCCACGCGTGAGAGGCTGCAGAGATTTATTTGGGAACCTACTGTTCCCGGTGGGAAAAATCGTGGGCGAAAGCAGCGCTCGATCCCGCGACCGGCCGCTCCACCACCTGGAGACGGACCACTCGAGCTACGGCTCGTTCCTACTGCAAATACTCATAGTTTTTATGTTTTGTACCATCCTCCTTTGAAAAGATAATGCGGTAAATAAATATATACTTATATAATGTACTGTTCAATGCAATCGAACGATGCAAACTTTTTTTTTTCCACATTTTACCATTACCATGCTAACAAAATAATAATACTAGTACCATGTAGCCCTGTGCATGGGTCACTTGGCCCACCCAATCCACCCATCTCAGCCCATTTAAAACCGTGAACAAAAAAAATCCATGGATTGGGTTGGATTGTCAGCCCACCCATCTAACTTTCTATGCCTTTGGGTGGATACGGTTCCAACCCAATCCACCCATGGTTCCTCTCGGCCTTAACGCCGCTGCCGTCACCACGGCTTGACGGGCACGCGAGCTCCAGAGCAGCGCTGGCCCGACGGGGAGGGCAAGCTCAGTGGCGGTGGCGTAGACTTTCGCAGCGCCTGCGCGGGCAGGCAGGCTCTCTCGTTCAAGGTGTACGCGGAGCATGGGAAGAAGATGCGGGAGCTCTCGCTGCCGGGCTTGGTAGCAGCCGCGTGGGCAGCGGCGCCGCAAGCTCCGCGTGGGCGGCGGCGCTGGCTTCATCTAGTCGTCGGAGACGGAGCTGGCCTCCTCCATCTTGCGGTCGATTCGGCAGATGAACATGGAGGACTCCTTCGGGCGGTCGCAGCCGGAGCATGACATGAGCACCACGACGACGAGCCTGCGCTGGGCTGCGCTGGAGAAGCTGCCCACCTACGGCGCATGCGCCCAGGCATCCTCCGGCGGGCGCTCGACCAACAGCAACAGAGTGTCGGGCGTCGAGGTCGTGGACATCCAGAAGCTGGCCGCCGGGCGATGGGGGCCGTGAACTCTTGGAGCGGAGTTCACCTCGTGGATCTGGCGCCATCGGGCGGCGCCCCAGGATCTTCTCGATTCGATGATATTCGATAAGATCCAGGGCATCTTCCGCTTAAGTAAAAAGGCTGACCTGAGATCCTTATGCAGTTCGCCGAGAGTCCTCATATCACCCTTGTCCCCATCTTGGCTCCTCTCAGAATTATTTGCTCCGTCACATCTTCTAGAATCTCCTTCAGGCTTGGGATGATGTGAAGCTCCAGCTCCCGGAGCTTTCTTATAGATTAAAATCAAGGTAGCAAAGGAATTTGTTCACGAGGAAGATGAGGATGGCGGGGCGGAGCTGCCCTCGTGGCGGACGGACCCTCTCCATCCGTCAAACCCACCCAATCCAATCCAACCCACCCAAAAACCAAATGCAATTCTGACCCATTTTACCCACCCAAAAAAAAAAACCATTATCCAATTAACTGCCGCACCAAACTAATCCACAAGAACCATCCAGATCCGTGTTAACCCACCCATGCACAGGCTTAGTACCATGTAGCAAGTAATGATCTGGAATGTACCTGTTCTTTCAGAATGTTGTAAAGCTTGAGTTCTTGCTGAAAGTGTTGCACCATTATTCTTTTCATATTAACAGAATCCCGCAGGTTTATAGTATTCCTCCAAACATTATAAATGGTATTCTGTTTCACATAAGACATAAAAATAAATTAAAAATAAACAAGTACACCAAAAAGTTCCAATTCTGAGTAGTCGATCACAAAGAAACTTATAAACATAAAGTCATGGATATGGGAAAATTTTACAGAGTAAAAAGTTTCTCTCAGCTATTTTGGTCAAACAGTTGGTACTATAACTACAAAACCAACTGATTTTCGAAGAAAATTGCCTAATACCTTAGTCACAAAGCTTATGTTTAATTTAGTGTATATATTTTACAGCTGCAAGGTTAACTTGTGAAGAGGAAGTATTACATGAACTGCTGTTATTATGTTATCATAGAGTTGCGTTAAAGCTCTAACTGCATTAAGTACTGGAATCCAAGAAAGAACAAGGAAAAATGACACAAACCAGGTTAATTAAAGTAAAATAAGATTAAAAAGTAAGAGCAACTGATAATTTGCTAATTTTTTACCTCAACAGTAGCCTTTTGAAAAGATAAAGCATCTTCTGCACGAGAATTTATAAAGAGCCACTGCAAATGTCTATTATGCAATAAAAACGCAATTGGTGAATATTTTTCGATTTGGCTGGCATTCTTCTTTCCTTTTCGTGCATCAACCATGTAGTTAATAAGAGGAGATGGAGCACTTGCTTGGATAGCTCCAGCACTTTGGGACCGAGAGGGTGTTGAAGGCCTTGTCCGAGATGGGCTCTGAAAGGCCCTGGAAGATGAGGACGTAGTTGGCAATGCTCTGCTTGGTGATGGTGGCGTTGTAGAACTGGAACAGGAAAAGTAGCTGTTCTGTTTGGCCGGCTCAAAGATTTGGATCTCTCTATTGTCTGTGAATCTACCTTATCATCTCTTCTGCTTGGCTGAATAGCCAAAGTCCTTGCCACTTCATCCAATGATTGGTTCGACAGTTTGACTGAAGCTTCTGCAGAAGAGGTCTTCCTTGGTGAAAGGCCTCTTGATGTATTTGATTTTGACGATGGGACTGGTCCAACAGAAGGCACCTTCCTTGGTGAAAGACCTCTTGATGTATTTGATGACGGGACTGGTCTAGTAGCTTTGTCAGAAAGGTCAATGCTTCTTGACATGAAATTCTTTGGCGCCTGCCCAGCTATCATAGCTGGCCATCTGTGTTGCTCAATTACCCTCTTAGGGGGCTCCTCTGAAGGTTGAGCATTCTCACAATGTTCACCAATGTTTTTCCTACTGAAAGGACTTCTCTTCCTCTCGGTTAGAACACTTGCCTGACCCTTGCTACAATCCATGGCAGTGACTACCTTATCTTTTCTTGTAGTAGGTGCAGCCACAGATTCCGACTGGAAGGAGGAAGACAAGTTACGCATTGCTGGCCACAAGCCATCAGGAACCTTTGTGCTTGCTATACGCTTGGAATTCTTGTGTAAGTCTCTAGTGGTATCACGAACTGGTGTAATGGATCTTGATGCAGGCGTTGAGGGTGTTGACACCTTGGAGGGAGGGGTTGAAGGTGTCGACGGCCTTCTTCTATCTGCTGATTGAGCTCTTTTGGGTGCTAGTGTGCCTTCAGATGCTGAGGTCCGGCTAAGACTTGGTGATGTACATCGCCTTGTCTTAGTGGCATCAGACATATCAGTTTTGCACCTGGATGCAACATCCCTCACTCGGAATGCATTGTGCTTCTCTGATGGAACTAGTGGTGGTCTTAGCGTCTCACCACCAAGATCAGCTTTCTTTGCATAGCTCTTAAGAGCGTCCATGAAGACTAGAAACTTCCGGAACAAACCACATCAATCTGGATCTCAAGAAACCAGCTTGCTGCAACAAGCAATATGTTTACCTAAAGGCACACAACCAGACACCAAATAAACAAGGTAAGCAATTGAAACAAGCAAGAGGAACTTTCTGCTCATACAAAAAAAAAAAAAACAAGAAAGGGCACCAAATTAGCATGTAAAACAATGAACCCAGAGTCATCCACAAGACCACAAATTGTAGGTGACTAAATTGCGTGTGGGGATGAAATTTTACCTACTTCAACCACCAACACTTTGAATAGCTACAGTTAGTGCCCCACAGCTCTCTCGTGTGGATATAATGGCGAATTGGGAAGGGGAGTGACGATGAAGGCTCGGAAACAGGGGAGGAAGGTGGCATCAGAATGCATAAATGCATTGTAGATCTACTATAAAGCATAAAAAGAAGATGTTTCGGACAAATGGCAGCTGCTACATGGGATCATACATCAATTGAGCAAGGGACAAAGCAAATAAACATTATTCGCGGAGATTCTGATGGTTTTAGCACAGACAGGACAATGCACATGCATGTGAGACGAATCACTTTCCTAATAATTTCTTGACAGAAGCAGCATGGGAAACAGGGACCTTTTTTAATACATGCCACTTATGAGCTATGCACATGCATCAAGGATATGCCCGCCATGACAGAGACAAGGGGAAAATATGACGGTGGGCATAGTACTATCAGCTAAACTGCCAGATTTCACTTGAAGTTGCCGATAATTCACTTAGACAAAATCGACTAATGATGAAAAAGTTTGTTGTACCCAAAGGTAATGCACATGCTGCCAGCATCGTTGCGTGAATAAAACAATAGTTCCTTGGGAAATCAGACACAAAGACCGCACTAAGTGCAAATAACATGGGGAGGGTCAATTTAGTTTGGAATTCAGGATCTACCAAGGTTTTGGTATATGTTTATTTAACTGTATATTTAAAGAATAGGTAATGCAGTAGCGCGAAGGGAGCACCTAGTCTTTAAAAAATGCACCGCGCGGTAATTAAAAATGCACTTCCACATCACCGAAGTGCCCAAAGCACGGAGCAAAAACAAATGTCTGCAAATGGCAAGATTAACCTGGGAAGCAGCCAAGCACGAGCCGTGTTCTAACCAAAGCAATTCACGAGTCACTCCATGCCAAAGTTGTCGGTACAATCCGCAGCGAGAATCCCAAGTGGCACCGCGGCGAAGAACGCGAGGAAGAGCGACCGGATTCACCCCTAGCGTTCTCCTCCGTACAAAACAGCAGAGGGCGAATCCAGAAATCCAAAACCACCTGACCCCGCCGAGGCCGCGATCAACACTAAGCCCAATCACTCATCTCTCCCATCCGCACACCACGATGATCCACGCCCCACGCCCGGACAAGCTCAGCCAGCCGTCCTGCTCCGTGCTCCCCAGCTCAAATCGAGGAAAAGGAAAAAAAAAAAACCGGCGTATAGATCGGCGCTACGCACCAGACTGGTCCTAAACCCTAGCTCCGTAACCCACGCAGGAAGCGCCAGAAACCTCCTCACCTCGAGAGCGCGAGCCCAGCAGCGATCGCGCCGAGGCCCTTAATCAAATCCGCCGCCGCGTCTGTCTTCACCTCGCAGCGCCGTCCCGCCGGGTCGTGAGGGGGATCTCCTGGCCACGCCACGCAGACGAGTTCGGCGCGGGATCGACGCGGTTCCGGTTTGGAGCGGAAGGAGGAGGAGGAGAGGGGCGGGATGGCTGGCGCGCGCGCGGGCGGGGCGGCGTGGGAGAGTGGAGGTGGAGGAGGGACTAGGGAGAGACGGTTTGCCTCGGCGGCAGGGAAGTAGAGAATTAAGGAGTGGGTCGCCGAGTTAAGGGAGACCAAACGGCTCTCTAATTGCGCCTCTCTTGTTAAGCTACCACACCCTACGCTTTCCACTACGTGTCCCCGCCGCGTGCACCCCGAGCCGCCGAGCGACCTGGGGCCTGGGGGCCATGGCGGCAGGCAGACCTGAAAAGGCCTGTGCAGCAGGGTGCAGGAAAGCTGGAAAAGGTCAATTTCCGGCCGCAGGTTTCGCCGGTCTTCTGGTGCAAAGCAAATGGACACCCACCCCTCGGTTTCGTTCAGCGGAAACGATGAAGCAGTTGATGGATTAGCTCATCGCCTCATCTGATGTTTGGACTGAAAGTAACACGCTGGGTCGTCATTGCCGGCCCCTAGGCGCATGCCGCGGTGCACCGCAGTTACGAGTGTCTCGGTTGGCCTGAATAGTTGACCTAATCTCTCGGAGATAAAAGTCGTCTTTCAAAGGATTGTTTTTTTTTTTTGAACGTTTCTTCAAGGTCCAGCCAGCTTTTGCTCACCCCGAGCTATCCAGGGCCCAGTCAGCTCGCGTGTGCAGGAATATATAGCAGCCTATTAACGAAAATTCTCGGTCAACAAGCCAGATTTTTATATGCGTGATCGAGGTGCCCTTAATAAAAAAAAAACATGAGGTTCTTAAACTATCGATCAAAGCTGTCAGGATTATACATTAAAATTTATTATTCACCATGCTATTTGAAAAAGCTTCTAACTTAACATGCGTACTTTCTATTACCACCATGCAAAAATACAATTTTAAGTGCATTTTCAGTTGCAAAAGTTAGTTTGGCCAATATATACATAAAACTATTATTTTTATGGCACTAAATAAATATAGGGCTTTGCTATGGTACCTCTAGATAACTACGAACCGTTCATTGGTTTCAATCGGACGGTCACAATAAACTATTAGTTTTATTCTTTAAAATATGATAAAAAGGAAAGCTCTAAATAAAAATCATGTGCGATCTCCAACTGATATGGTAAATATTTTTTATTTTATAAGTTTGGACTTTTAACGTGTGTACACATTTTAGGTGGGAGAGTGGTGCAAGGTTTACATGTGTGTTTGTCGTGCAAAATATGTGAGGCTCATGTTGAATAATCTTGAACACTGTCTTTGGACAAAGCATGGAAGACCAGTGGCAAATACTCGCGTGCCCTTTGCAAATAACCCCGGAGCGGTACACGCCCACGGCTCCAGCCCAACAACCACATTCAAATTTGCGCACGCACGGCCTTGGTCATCCACTCATCCCGGACCGTTCTCTCCCGCCACCACCAGACCACCGTCCACTCCACCGGGACGCCACCACCATACATACGTGCCCCGCATCCGTACACCCGGTGGAGGCGTCCACGTCGAGCCCCCGGCCCCCGCGCTCGCCAACCGCCACGTTGCCCCCGCGGCGTCCCCAGCTGCACGGCACAGCAGGCGCCCGCCGGGCACCACACCACCGTGGTCCGTTGCCTAGGAAGGGACGGGGACCGGCTGCCCCCGCGCGGTCCCGCCATTTGCCGGGCGCTGTGTCCCGCCTCCGCGAGGACGACCGCGAGCGGCACATGGGGCACGGCATCTGGCCGGGGCGCACCGAGCCAGACGCAGCCGATCGCCGCACGTTCTCGCGCGGCCCGCGGTCTCTTGCCTGTGGCCTCCCGAGCCCCGCCAACAGTTCTTTTCGCGGCGGACAAGCACGGAGCAGATACGATTTTTTTTTTTTTTTTTTTGACGGAACGGGGCAGCGACGACATGCGAGGTGCGTGCGTGGGGAGGGGAGCAAATCTGGCCTGTGTATCAGCTAGGGTGCTTCAAGTAGCACGGCAAATTGCCCACTAGCGTGCTCGTGCTCTCGATCTGCTGCGATCTGGATTCAGGATCCAGGAACGAGTTGAACGCGCAACAGAGGTGGCGTGCTCGTGCTTTCTGCAAAATCTGGGTACAGGATCCGATCCAGGAACGAACGCGCAACAGAGGTGCAGGTGCAGCATCACGATATTCACGAAGTGGCGAAGATCGCCGGTCTGTCCAGGATCGTATCAAGGAGGATTCATCATATTCATATGAGCGAGCGTACCAGTGGTGTCCTTTTTCTTTTTTTTTTTTTTTTTTTTTTTTAAACTGAACGCTTATGATCAACTCCGATAGTGCCTCCATCCAGTACGCCATGATGCACGGACGAAGAATTGGATTAGAGCAGAAGCAACGTGCACAACACTATGATTACGTGCTCATAATGGCCGACGCTGTAGCTACGTTTCTTTAGGTTGAAACAACGACACAGAACGGAAACATACATATATCGATCCAAGGCGGCAGGCAATTAATCATCGCTCCCGCCGCCCGGTCGACCTCGACGCCTCGACGTGCATGCCAGGTGTGTGCTTTGCTTACGCGTGCGGCTGCCGGCCGGTTCGGCAATCATCATCATCTTCGTAGTGGTAGCAGTCCAAGTACTCTATAGTAGTGTTAGTAGGAGTACGAGTACGCTTTATCTCCTTAGTTTTTGCTTCTCCTTCAGCTGTGATTCGCTATTTCGCTGCTCGGAGTCGGAGTACTTCGTTGTCAGGTGTTGTGTTTACGAGTAGGATACGGATGTTATGTTTTTTTTTTGAAAGCAAACGGGGGGGAGAGCTTCCCCACCTAGATTTCATTCATTAAACCGCAACAGAAGTCATATAGAGTTTATGTAAGGTTACAGGAATGAAAGTACATGCGCCAAGCATCTAGCTTAAGAGCTAGCTCTGGCTTTAATCTTTTTCTCCAAGTGAGTAGATCGTCGCAGATTTTTGTGATGATTGATCGCATGCACGGACGTTCGCTTCTGAAGATTTCTCCATTCCTGGCATCCCAGAGACGCCACAGGATCGTCTGACAAATGAAAGGCCAGAGTGCGGCGTCCAACGACGGTGGCATGGCGGCGTTCCAAGCGTCAGCGTCGTCGAGGCTGGAGACATGCGTCAGGCCGATCGTGGACCAAACCGAGGCGCTCTTGGGACACCCAAAGAAAACATGATGGCGGTCTTCATTGTGCTTGGAGCAGCGCTCGCACAGTTCGTTGTCCAGGACGTGTTTGGCGAAGAGATTGCACCTTGTGCTGAGCCTGTCTTTGAAGTAGAGCCATGCGAAGATCCTTACTTTGTTAGGCACATGGGTGCGCCAAATCCTGCCGGCGTGCACATCCTCGTCCTCGCAGTCGTTGAGCGCCCTGTAAGCGTCGCGTGTCTGGTACTTTTTACCGGTGAGCTTCATTAAGCGCTGGTCTGGTTCATCATCGAGTTGGATGTCCTGCAAACATGACAGAAGGCCAGCGAGCTCGGAGCTAGCAGCCGTTGTTAGCCGTGGGCGGAGGCACAAGTCAAAACCGGACTGAAAAACATATCGTACCGAGACGTTAGGCCTTTTGGTGTGGGAGAAAAGAGCGGAGTGGGTGGTGGAGATGGGGCCGTCAGGGAGCCAATGGTCGTGCCAGAAGGAAGTAGCAGCACCATTGTGGACACGGACTGTGGTAAGAGAGCGGTAGGTGTTTAGCTCCTCATGGATAATTTTCCAGATGAAGCCGTGGCCACCAGCCGAGAACGGGCCATTAGGGTTTGCATCCCTCAGGAGCCAATTTTTCCACGGGGCATCATTATCAGAAAAAAGCTTGTCAACGTATTTCATCAGAAGTGGTTTTGCAGCTCGAGGTCCTTGACACTCAACCCCCTGCATTTTACTCAGCTTCGTATGGTGTCCCAAGCAACAAGACATTTGGAGCTCTGATACGGATGTTATGGTCATTGGTCGTCACGCATGGAAATGCTGCAAATGCATAGTAATCAAACATTATCCCTCCGCTAGCTGTTTATGATGTTTATTGTACGGCATGCATCATCAGTGGTCTCACTACCCCTGTGGAACCTGTCAAAAGATAAGACCATTGACATTGTTTAATTTGATTTTGACAAGGGAAATAAGATATATAGATCGTGCTAATTCGAGGCGTCCAGCTTTCGCATGATAATATATCTCAGTGAACGTGGTATTTGTTTTTCGGGAAGGATTACGTTACATGCTATCGTATTCAACTCTATATTAAAAGGTTGACAGGCACAGAAAATTTTTATTATAGTAGTACTAGTCAGCCAAATTGAATTCCTAGAGGTCTACTAGGTCTGCTCTAGATTAGAGGTCTGATACTAGGTGACGGGAAGAACACAAATTGAGAGAGATTACACGTATTTAATCGATTCTATATGTTATTGAGGATTGTGTAGTAAATTAATTCCTTCCAAAACTTACAAGTTACAACCGAAAATACAAAGAACAATTGGATTTAGACAAACCGTGTAAAACTCAGCTTGGACAACAAGAACACAATAACAAACAAAAAGACACGCAATACGTGCCTTAAGAAAAGTAAATGTAGTGTGGAGGACCATATAGGATGAGGGAGTAATGCAAAAGAGAGGTTTGATGACTTCTATAACCATCACTTAAATTTATAAATGAAACTTAACCGAAGTGTAAGTTTGATGACTAAAATGGCAATTTTGATAGTTCAAGGACGTGATTAACCCCAAAAGTAAACTTTTAAGAAATGAAACATCCCTATTTTTATAATTCATATTCAAAAATTTAAATGGCTACTTTGATAATTCATATATAAAATTATGCATAGTTGAAGGATAAATAAAAAAATAAAATAGTAGCTATTCCGCTTTCCGCCCCTGCTCGATATGCTCCAGGGCTTTGGGCCTGTTGGCCACTTGGCGTTACTCTAGCAGCCCAGTCCACGGGCGCAGCCACAGCAAAACGTTGAGGCCCACATAAACTTGCTCCATCGACTGGGTCTGTCTGTGACCGCGCAGAGTCCAGAGTCCACAGCGGCACAGGCCCCTCTCGAACTAAACCCGCAGTCCTCTCCTCGTCGCTCCGGCCGTCTTCGCCTGGCTCCGTGGCTCGGCGGCCCTATCTTGCTCATAGTCTCGTCTCCGGCCTTCCTGCAGTCCTGCGCCTCCCACTCTGCATCACGATTCGATTCGCGGTGCAGCCTGCTGACAAATCAGTGTCACAAATGCGCTGCACCAGCTCGGCCGCAGTGCCAACGCGCTGTGGCAAGCGAGAATGCGAGATGGCACGCGGGGGTGCCACTGCTGCCACTGTGGTCGTCCGGTCGCTGCTAGTGCTAGCCTCACCGCGCGATCCATTCGTGGCGTGTTTCCACTTTCAAGGCTAGTCTCTGTCACACTATCTTCTGCTGCGGAGGGCGATCGCGCCATGCGCTCACCACCTGCTCGTGCAAATGCGCAGTACGGCCGGCCACAACGGCACCGCCCCTTCATCCACCAGAGTACTCTCGGAGCTGGGAACCACAGCGGCTAGCGGGGACCACGAGTGGATTGACATTAGGGGAACCGAATTCCAGCACTGAGCAGGACTCATGGTTTTTAGCTAATAGGCATTTCGACAAGAATCAGGAACATGCAGCTCCTTGCTGACGAGGGAGTGGGAGACTCAGGAGCAGAGTTTTTAGATGCACTACCGGTGCATGTGCAGATATGCTGCCAGTAGATCCATTTCTTGATTACTAGTAATCTTTTGTCATGGGGCCATAGATCTTTTTTCTTTTTCTTCTTTTACCTCTGAATGACCTTCTATGGCCACGTTTTGTTCCCTGTCAGAAGAAGAATGAAATGCAACCTTCTCCGTCTGAAGTGGAACAAAATGGTGCACATTTACATGCTCATGGCTCTTTGTGGCGCTATGGATTCACTTCATCTTAAAGGTCAGAGCTATGAACTGCCAATTCGCCTTGTAGATGCATCACTGATTAGGCTGCTAACGAGATGCTTTGGAAAGATATCATCGAACTTTGAGCTTTTCCTAGGCATTGCTCGAACTCATAGTCATAGGGTTGTCTCAAATGGTGTAAAGGTACGAATCTGATGAACCATTACTAAGAGCATGGCTAACAGTAGAGCCAAGTGTTTGGCTATAAGTCAAGTGATAATAGCCAAGCTATACAATAACTAGTCTCTTAGTTGGCTACAAAAATTTTTTAGTATTATTTGTTTCCCTTCTCTTTCCTATTCCTTCTCACATCCATCTATTGGGACCCACTAATGCCTATGCATCCGTGCGTCTTGCTTGACTTGGTGCTAGAACAAGAGCCAAGCTCTCTTCTCTTCTTTTCTCCCCTCCACATCATCAAAATTGTCGACTAGGTTGGCTTATAGCCCATTATTGTACTTGCTCTAAGTGCTTTCGATAGCCTTTTTACTCTAACACCATTTGAGTACTATATAAAGCTGTACTCGACTTTGCCTATGTTATGGACGTGGTTGGAATTGAGGGCATTGAGAGGGCAGGGGGTGCGCTACAAAGACCGTGACGCTTACAGTGAAGTGGGTATTGTTCACGTGGTAGGCAGGGAGAGAGCGGCTAGGGTTTGGGGTTTAGGGTTTTCCTTCTAATCTCTTGCTTAATTGTACATTGATACATACGCTCTCATTACATATAGAGGTTTGACTTGGCCCCTAAGCAAGCCACTAATTAACCCTAATGGGCTAAGGCCCAATAGACTCATGGCTCCTCTAACACTACTCCCCACCCGGACATGCGGCTCGTCCCTCGAGCTGCAACCTAACGATGACGCTAAGGATGACTCGACATAAACCTAACACCTAAGAACAAGACTTTTACATCTCGGCTTATTTCAAATAAATTGTGACTCTTTATTGTTGACTCATGAAGATACGGGGTGGACACCCTCCGCGTCTTTGGACCTGCACGTGTGTAGCCAGCTGGATCCCATGGAGACCATCGTAACAAGAGGGTTGCACGGGAACGATCGCCTGAACTAATCGCAACAAATGACCCGGTGGAGACGACCATGTGGGCGACCGGTCGGAAAATGCAGTGACACTAGCAGCTTCTTCCCTCGCTTGGCGAAGAGGAAACCGCCTCCCTACCGGCTACCGCAAAGTTGGAGTTCACGGGCGCTGAAACAAACACCGTGCTCGCGCATGAAGGCGAGAAGCGGGCGACGCGGTTCGGTGGGTGGCCGCCCGACATAGAGCGCGCCCCCTTTGCCCCGGTCGGCCACCTCGTCAAAAGCCTCCTGCGCATGCGTGCGCGCACCTCCTACGGCCGGCGGCCGGCGCTAGGAAGCCACGTGCGCTGGCGGCCTAACCGCACCGCGCGGATATGGCGGGCATCCTCCCGCACAAACTCCTTCTCCATGGCGGCCCGAGGTCGCACTGCAGGGACAAGCGGACGCCACGCTTGAAAAATGGGGCGGCCCCTGCCGGCGCACCATGAGGCGGCAGCGCGATGCACAGCTAATCGCCAGCCGGGCCCGGGCCGCCCGCGGGTCGATGCCCCGACCCATGGCGCAGCCGGGCGGCTGCGGGAGAGCGATGGTCGCCTTGCGAGCACGCGGCCACACACGCGGATACGTCAATCCGGGCGCCAGCGGTCGACGCGCCACCATCCCGGTGTGTTGAGGGCGTCCGTAAGAAGCGCAGTGGGGCACTACGGTGGCCGTGGGTGGTGGTGAACACCGGGGGCTAATGGAGAATGGGGACCGACTCGCGTTAGGGAGAATCGAGGATCGGCGCAGCCCAAAGGACGGGCGCGAGCGCCGGCAAAGACAACGGAGAACAGGCGGTGCGACAAGGCATGTGTGGGCGAATAGCGGGGTGAGGTGGAGGGCTCGACATTGGCTTCTGCACCATATTGTTATGGACGTGGTTGGAATTGAGGGCATTGAGAGGGAAGGGGCGGCCGCTACAAGCATCAACGGTGCTCGTTCACATGGTGAGGGAGGTAGGGAGAGCGGTGGCTAGGGTTTGGGAACGCCGGCCGCTGGGGCTTTGCCCCCATACCGCAAGAGGGAAGGGCTTTCCTTCTAATCTCTTGCTTAATTGTAGATTGATACATCTACTCATTATATAAAGAGGTTTGACTTGGCCCCTAAGCAAGCCTCTAATTAACCCTAATGGGCTAAGGCCCAATAGACTCTTGACTCTCTAACAGACCTATTACATAGAAAAATAGTCACAAGAGAACTATGAGGGGCCAACTTCGTAAACTATTGTTGTTAACTCTATTTGATTTGTCATGCTCATTTTCATTGGAATGTTGTGAAGCTCAATATAAATAGCACGTGTGATCTCACGGTGGAATAGTGCCATAAATCTGCAAGGTAGGCATGTTTTGAAGTGAGAAACAAAATGGGGAACAGATTAGACACCACAAGAGTGCCACTATATTTGGTTGAAGGCATGGTGTACCTAAAAATATTTAACAAAAATCATTTAGATGTATAGGCCGTCTTTCTAGCCACGCTTCTCCCTTCACAAAGTGCTAAATATATATTCTTATATTTTTTTTGATCCCGCAAACGACTTACTACCTTGCATTAATAGGAGGTTGCTCGGCCAAATCGTGAGCCATCCAACCGAATACAAAATCTGGGAGGGGTCAGCCCTGGACATGGTAATCGACCGGGTCCCAACTCATACCCAACTGAGCTAAGTCATGGGCACACGCATTAGCATCTCTAGGAATTTTTACACAACTTTGAGGACTAAAAATTGTCAAATAACAAACTACGAATCTCCCCGAACAAGCCACCTCCTACGGCCGATCATGATCCGATGAGCTCGCCGCCTCCCGCCAGAGTGGTTGAATCGGTTTCAATCACAATCTTCGAGATGCCAAAGTGAGCCGCCGCTTCAAGAGCCCGCTTGAGAGCACCGCTTCTCGCTAACAAAGCGCCCCTGTGATTCCCGTGTTGCCGCCCCCCGCCACAACCCCCGGAAGCCATCATGATCACGGGTAATGAAACCCCAAGCCCCCCCAACCCGTCGCGACACTGAATGCACCATCGGTATTGATTTTCGATAATCTTCGGTGGTGGTGACCCAGTGATGGATCGGATCGGAGTCCGCTTGAGAGCTAATCGACCAGCCTTTAAGAACATCCCCGTGGTCATCCGAAGGACCAAATGCGGTCTCCTCGGTTAGCCTGCATAAGCTCGCCCGCCGCATTCACCTTGTTTCTTACATTCCACCACCTGCGAGCGTAACCGCAGCCCATGCACTGGATATCCGGCCTCGGCTTCATGAGTTCCCCAACGAAATCCTTGGCCGAGCCCTCGCCATGAGCAAATCAGAATCTACATGATTCCGGGTCCCCAGTGCTCTCCGGCAAAGAATTAAACCTCTTTGCATTTCAAGAAACAATGTGCCCCATTCTTACATTTCTTGGTCACCTATAAGGTATAAATAACGTGTGGTAGGTTTACCTTTTCTCGCCTACCAATTCGTGCATTAGCAGTTTTAGGGTGATATTTATAAGTTGAGGGAGGGCAAATTCGATCGCTCCCCTCTCCTCGACCTGCGGTCGGCGGCCACCACCGTCGCCGGCGGCCACCCCCCGACCGGCGCCACCGCCCCCAAACCACCTCTCCCTGCCACCCCTCCCCACCTCCCTCTTCTTCCCTCCTCCATCGTCCCCTCCCCGGCCTCGCGTTCCTCACGCCCGGGGGGCGCCGCCCCGGGCGCCCCGGCCGGCCGGCGCCCCCACCGCCGCAGCTGGATCCCGGTGGTGCAGCGCCGAATCGGCGGCCGGCCTCCCTCACCGATTCGCCCGCCCGGCGGCAGTAACCGCGCGAGGAGCACCCCGCCCTCCCCACTTTGGGAGCACGGCCGCGGACTCGCCGGCGACCGTGGGAGGGAGGCTCGCCCGGATGCCGACGTGACCCCACCCTTGGGGCCCGGCCCCCGACCTCGCTGCTCGGGAGGCGGCCATCGATGGCGGATCTAGGATTTCAATCATGGGGGTACGGGACCTAAGTGACGCAATTTGCTAATGATATATAATATGAACTAAAGTGACGCGATTTAATAAAAGAAATTTTTAAAAGGCTCTTTTTATATCCTTTTTATAATTTATGGGAATAGAGATTTTGGTGAAGACAATTCCCTCCAGCAACCTCTTTAATTAGATCTCCAAATATAGACATCCTACATTCTGATTTTCGTGTTTAGCTAAAGATGGAGAGCGGTTATGGCTCTATGTACATTACGGTATAAAATGTCGTTGAAGTGTACAAAGATATAGAGAGCAATTTTCAATCAAATTAACTCTCCAAACAATGATTTATTGAGTAGATTTTATAAAGACTATTGGAGATACTCTATGGATACAATTCATCAACATTTATCTAGGAGTATACAAACATAGTCGTTGCCAAGGTCTTTACATAAGCATATTAGTTCCTTCTTGAACAACTCTTTTATGCTTTTACTGAATAGTATATAAAAATACTTAGATCATTGTTTTAGATAATAATATATATTATAGGTATAGGTATATATACTTAGTGTTTCTAAAAAAATTGGGGGGTACAGTTGTACCCCCCCATGCTACTATACTACATCCGCCACTGGCGGCCATGGCAGCCCGCTGGTCGCGGATGGGGCTCTGTTGGGGGCCGCTAAGGCCGACGCCCCCTGCACCCGGCCTCTCCATCAACTCCGCCGGCTACACCATGCCAAAGGCGCCGCCGTCCTCCGCCGCGGCATGTCTAGGGCGGAGGCCGGACCTCGTCGTCGTCGAGGACGTCGACTCGGGGGGATGAGGGTGGACTCACGAGCCATCCCGCTGCGATACTCACGCGGCTCGCCCGGCCTGCCTCGCCGTCGCGGAGCGCGTTCTTGCCGGGGGGGCTTGGTGCGACGCCAGTCGCTCCAAGCCTCCCGCGCCCGACCATCACCACGCCACGCTGTCTTTGGTTGAGGGGTTGCCACTGGACGGCGTCTCACCATGGACACCGCAGTTCCGCTGGCGTCCGCGGCGGCCATGTCGTTGCGAGAGAAGCGCTGGCGGTGCTGCGGTCGCGGAGACGCCCGTCGTCGCCGTCAGGCAAGAGGCGGTAGCGTGGCGAGCCTCCTTCCCTACGCCGGTGCACGCAGTAGCGGCGGCGTCGTCGCCGCGCCCCCCCAACCAACCATCGTCGCCCGGCGGCGTACCCGCCGTCCACTTGTCGGCCTACTCGCTTCAACCGCCTCGCCGGGGATCACCTTGCCGCCCGGTGCTCCTCACTTGTCAGTTTGCCTCTTACGCCTCGGCACAAGACACGGGCGAGGAACGCAGCATCGATATCGCCCGGCCGCCCGGCGCCTAGCCTCGGGCCGCTGCGGGGGCCTCCACCGAGCATCGGTGGACCGCCGTGTTGTCGACGGGGCCTGAAGCCTCGGGGCACGCCCGGGCCAGTGGCTACTTTCTTCGTTGGACAAATTTTTTGTTCGACCCACTGTCGTCGTCGACCTTGGCCCGGTTGGGGTTTGAGGCGCGGCGTCAACGCCGGAGGTCAACTTTGTCGCCAAAACGCCGACATGCCCTCGCACCTGCTCGTGGCCGGAGCCGACTCGCGGATGCGGAGCCTCCTACTTGGGAGGACCCATTGCAGGATGAGCTCTTGGCCTCCCTCATCACGCCCTGGTCATCACCGAAGTTGGAGCCTCCTTCGCCGATTCGGGAGATGTATAAATCTAATATAAGAAGGAAATCTCTCAGTACCGCTAATCTGAAGCTGAAGTGCTTGGATAAGAAAAGAACCAAGAAGGGAAACAGATTCAGAAGATGTGCTAGTCAGGCAAATGGCCGTCTGGCGCTCCCGCTGAGTGCGGCGGCAAACCTGAAATGAAATGCCACAATCTCCTGCACTGTGCTCGCTGGAGTCTACCACAGCTGCCACACACCCGTCATTTTCGTGACCGTCGCTGTGCCCTGACGCGGCGGCGCACACATGCCCGCAGACACCCAGCCGCTCATCATGCACAAGCACAAAGCGGGGGAAAGCCGTCCGTCGTGCGCCGCGCAATCATGCCATCCTGGCCGGAAGACGTCTCCGGCCTTCTCCCCACTCTAAACCCTGTAGACGGCAGACTTCTCTCTCAGCCTCTACCAGGTGCAGTTCAGTTCTCTCCGTTCCTGGCACAATATATAGTCTCGATTGATCGAGCTACCAGATTACAGATGCCACTGCCATGTAGTAGTGGCTAAGGCACAATATTAATCTAGCTGGTCATCGTCATCCTCGGTGGTTACTGGCACTGCCCTAGTGCCTTTCCGTCGAGGACAGGATGAGGCTCCGCATGGCCATTCTCCTCATCTTCTTCTTCCTCTTCCAAGCCGCGTTGACGTCGGCGGACAGGCGTGCCGTCGACCTGCAGCGGGGAAAGCCACACTGCTGGCTCTGAAGCAGGGGCTCACGCTGCCTTCGGCAGTGTCGGCCTTGGCGGACTGGAACGAGGCCAACAGCAACGTCTGCAGCTTCACCGGCGTCACCTGTGACTGGCGGCGGGAGCACGTTGTTGGGCTCTCTCGCCAACATGGGCATCACTGGCGCTATTCCACCGGTCATCGGCGAGCTCTCGCACCTCCGGAGCCTGGACTTATCCAACAACAGCATCTCTGGCCCGGTGCCGACGACCATCGGCAACCTCACGCGGCTCCAGAGCCTCTTCATGAACAACAACGGTATCTCCGGCACCATCCATACATTCTTCAGCAACCTCTTACCACTCCGGAGGCTCCAACAACTCGACGTCTCCTACAATCACATCTCCGGTGCCATTCCGCTTGCCATCGGCAGCCTTGGGCAGCTCCAAAGCCTCAATATCTCCGATAATCACATCTCCGGTGCCATTCCACCGTCCATTGGCAACCTGACTCTCCTTGAAATCCTCAACGTGCAAAACAACTTCATCTTTGGAGAAATTCCCATGGCCATCTGCAACCTAACAAGTCTCCTGGAGCTTGAAATGTCCGGCAACAAGCTGACGGGGTTGACAGATCCCAGCCGAGCTCTCCAGCCTCTGGAACATTCAAGCCATTGACCTTGGTAGTAACCAACTCCATGGAGGAATACCACCTTCCCTTTCCGAGCACGTCCAAGGCTGTATCTCGTTTGAGCAAAACTACCTGTCCCATCCCACCACCTTCTACTGCCAACAATCTGACAGGGACCCACGCGTCATCCACGGTGGCTCTCCAGCTGCACCTCTATCTCAAGATTCTAGATGGGAGAACAACATGCTGGACGACGAGCTGCCTACGAGCATCATCTCGGGCACCCCGCACCATGTACCTGCATTTGTCTAACAACCGTTTCCGGAGCCACGACGACAACAACCTGGAGCCATTCTTCGCAGCACTGTCCAACTGCACGAGCTACACGATGCACGGGGACAGCGGACGAATTGCCGAGGATGATCTCATCCGGGAACCTTTTTCCCGAGCGGGCTCATACAGAGGATGCTCTCATCCGAGCACTTTTTGCCGAGATGGCTCACAGCGGAGCTCGCATCCCTCGGCCTGCTGCGCATCGTTCTGTCCAACAACGCCCTGAAGGGCGAGATCCCGCCGTCCATTGGCAACTGCACGAACCTCGGTGAGCTCGACCTTTCAGGCAACAAGCTCTCAGGGAGCATTCCGAGCAGCATCGAGAGCCTTGCCGAGCTCCGTGTTCTCTCGCTGCAGAGCAACCAACTGTCAGGGCAGATACCAGTAGAGAGTCTTGGCCGATGCACCAAACTGGTTCGCCTTAACCTCTCAAGTAACGGCTTCACTGGCTCCTTAGAGCATGTATAGCACGCAGATAGAGGATTACCTACAAGTTCTTGTAATCCAACACGCATATAGCTAGACCGACAGATTGTACAATGGATTTTCTATTTGACTATTTGCAAGCTGTTTAATGTTTTCATACAGCTATGATCAAGTATAAATGTGCTTCCTATATAGTACATAGTACGTACCATTCAGGCTAGCTGATGATATAGACCAATATTTAACTCACGCTAGCCGAAAAGAAAGAAAAAAAAAAGTTCATATACCAATTGCCCTGCTTTTCCTGTTGATGTTACTGTTATATTCAGAAACCTGTACAGTACAGGTAGCATCCTGGTGAGTGCAGAAATTTTCAGAAAATATGTACTGGGAATAGAAACCTGTACAGAAACTTTAGGATGATCACTACAAGTAAAGTGCACAAGTATTGCTACCACTTGTCATTCAGTTCACTAGAAAACGAGCAAAACTCATTTCACATTCAGATTTCGGACTCACGCTATCGTGTAACATTAAACATGAGGAGGGCGACTCGGCGGGCGGCACCCACGGCGCCGCCACCGTAGGGTCCCCCCTCGCGACGCCTCCCCGCCCTGGCTGCCGCCGCCGAGCCTGACGCCGGAGGTCCGGCCCACGGCAAGGAAGGTGGCGCCAGGTCCTCTCCCTCCCCGGTGTCGGGGATCAAAATAATGGGCCGCCCGAACATTCTCTGCTAGCAAGAGATGCAACGGCCCATCTTTGTAAGTCGACCGGCCCAAGGCCACCAATGGGCGAATGCCTCCCAACACATCACGAGCCATGATCATGTTGACAAGAAGAGGCGGGCTGTCAGGCTACCTGATCTACAAGCTTGGAGGTATTGACAAGCGTGTCATCTTTTTGGCCTACAAATTGGCCCACGACGGCCCACCGACAACACCCATCCGACCAGCTCAAAAACATCAGCAAACATATGAACCTACTACCCATAGATCGCCCACAGCCGCCAGGGTAGCACGAAAAGGCCCATCACGAGTGCTGTTGGAGTCATCAAGAGTGTGGAGAAGAGGGACCAAAGGTTACAACCATACCAGGCTTGACGACACCAGTCACCACTTGACCTCGAAGGAACAAACATCTTGACATAAACCACCCCTGTGGGGGAGACACAACTCCACTCGGGCCTATTTTCACCTCATCCGAGGAGGTCCTGACCAGGCATCCCCTCGGTCTCCGCCATCTCGTCTCGCCCGAGGGGGGTAACCTCTTGCCATACCCTCGGGTGCACGATCTCCGCCTCGCCCGAGGGGGCAGTTCCGGGCCACACCCCCGGGCGCACAACTCCGCCTCGCCCGAGGGCAGGAGACCCCCGGGCGAGCAAACTCCGCCTCGCCCGAGGGCAGGAGACCCCCGGGCGCACAAATTTCGTCTCGCCCGGGGGCAGGAGACCCTGACATCGGAGACTCCGGCCGTGTAATGGGGAACAACTACATTAAATGCTACTGCCTCACCTGTCACAGCGCCAGGGTAATCGACCCTGGTGATTCGCCTGCCCCGCTATCTCCTCGCACCCACCATTGATGGGACGTAAAGTGACGGGTTACGTGAACCTGCCGCCTAGCACGGGAACAACGCCGCACCGCTTTACCTTCCAACGCTACGCCTCCCCGCCACGCCTCCAATGGCCCCTCGTGGCTTCGACACGCCACCACGACACTTCCAAGGAGTGCGCACCCTAAACAGGACTCAAAGGACTACCCTCAGGTCCTCGGCTCCTCTACCGGCTGCAAGACACGTACGCCGATGGTCTGAGGACACGCGCCCTCAACTCCTTGCTCCAACTGGACCGTCCGAGCCCACGCCTTGGGCATGCAGACGCTTGGGAGCCCGGACTGTAGACACCTTGGCACTAGTACTCGACACGTGATGTAACACCATTATCCTCCTTCCCACTATAAAAGGAAGAGTAATGGCCCGTTATCAGGGATCGACACCTTTAGATTTCACACTTACGCACGGTAACCAAGAGGTTGAAGGTCCACTTCTCCTCTCATAACTACTTGTAAACACTTTGATTGAGCACATTTCGGTGCAAGGTAATACGAATCGGCACGCTGCTGGACGTAGGGCCACATGGCCTGAACCAGGATAAATCTCTCGTGTTCATCTCGCGCACGCCATCTGGACGGGAGCGCACAGCCTATAAATTTATTGCCGGTTCTTGAGATACCACGTTTCTCAAAACACCGACAGTTGGCGCGCCAGGTAGGGGAGCGCTGTGCGTAAACTGCATCCCAGATCAATCCTGATGGCGGTTTCCCCATCGTTCCCACCTTGCTCTCCAGAGCACGAGCTCCATCAGGGGGCGCTGCTGCAGTTCGGCAGTTTGGAATTCGTGGCTGCCGGCCGCGACTACGAGATGATCCTCCTCCCGACCGAGTCGGCAACAGATCTGCTCCTCTCCCCGGAGAAGCGCACTGGCCGCCACGGCCGCCGCGTGAAGAAGACGAGACGCCCTCGTCGGCGTTCTGGGCGCAACTGCGCCCCTCGCCTCAACCCCGCACACGACGCGCCGGCATCCGGCAGCAGACACCCGCAAAACATCGACCCCGCGGCGCCGGTGGAAGAGGATGCGGGCGAACAGATCCTGGAGGCACGCGACTACTACTCCACGGAAACCAGCCCTAACTAACCGCTACGACAAACTACTCGCGAGGACCCGTGGAACCTCCCAAACTCGGGACGATCGGTGCGTTCTTCTGAGATCCATGACGAACACACCCGCCTAGGGGCACGCTCCAATGCGATCTACATGTTCGGCTACCCGGACTCTGACTATGATGATGATTTCTATGATCCCACTCGGGGTAGATTGACCTCCCAAAGTGTGCTTTGGCACCCCCTCGAACTTTCGCAGGAGACTCGACCTTTGAGGTCCTCGGCTTTTCGAGGGACGTACCACGCAGCTGATCTTTGGGCTGACCATGTTACGCCAAGTTCATGACCGTCCCAAACTACACCTACCTCAAGCTGAAGATGCCGGGGCCCAAAGGGGTCATCACCATGGGCCCCACGTACCACCATGCGCATCGAAAAGTGCGATGTCGAAAGTGCGTGGAGTACGCCGAGGCCCCGATCATGGTCGAGGCCCTTGTCGCCGATGTCTCAAAGAATTTTGACAAGATCTGCGCGGCGAGCCCGAGGCCAAGCGCCACGCCGGCGGCTTTGAGCCCGCAAAGGCCATGAAGATCATTCCGCCGACCCTAAGCGTAAGAGAAGGCGCTGACCATCAGCCCGGAGCTCGACCCAAAATAGGAAGGAGTGCTCGTCGACTTTCTTCGCGCGAATGCCAAAGACGCGTTCGCATGGAGTCCCTCGACATGCCAGGCATACCGAGGGATGTCGTCGAGCACTCCCTAGACATCCGAGCCGGCTCCAAGCCCGTGATGCAACGTTTGTGGCATTTCGATGACTCCAAACGAAAGATCATTGGGGAGGAGGTCCAGAAGCTAATGGTGGTCGGGTTTATCAAGGAGGTGTTCCACCCGCAGTGGCTAGCAAACCCCGTACTAGTAGAGAAAAAGAATGGAAAATGGAGGTTGTGTGTTGACTACACGAGTCTTAATAAAGCATGCCCGAAAGTTCCTTTTCCTTTACCCCGGATCGATCAAATTATTGATTCCACTGCGGGTTGCGAAAAACACTTGTCTTTCCTTGATGCGCATCCGGTTACCATCAAATAAAAATGAAGGAATCCGACCAGCTCGCGACTTCTTTCATCACGCCCTTCGGGTTGTACTTGCTACCTAACCATGCCCTTTCGGGCCGAGGAACGGGGGCCACTTACCAACGTTGCATGCAGCACGTGTTTGGCAAGCTTATCGAAGAAATAGTTGAGGCCTACGTGGATGACATAGTGGTAAAATCCAAGAGGACGTCGATTTGGTGGGAGACCTAATGGCCACCTTTGAATGCCTAAACAAAAAAAGGAGTCAAACTAAACCCGTAAAAATGTGTGTTCGAGGTCCCTCGAGGGATGCTCCTGATTCATTGTATCACAAATGAGGCATCGAGGCCAACCCGACCAAGGTGTCGGTGATTACAAATATGGAGCCCATCAACAATCTTAAAGGAGTCCAGAAGCTCATGGGATGCCTGGCGTCCCTCAGCCGGTTCATCTCTCGGCTAGGAGAAAAAGTCTTGCCTCTGTATCGCCTCTTGAAGAAATCCGAACGGTTTGTCTGGACCCCCGAGGCAGAGGAGGCCCTCGGCAACTTGAAGAGGCTCCTTACAAGTGCTCCCATGCTGGTGCCACCAAATTCTGGAGAACCCTTGCTCCTCTATGTTGCTGCAACCACACAGGTGGTCAAGACAAAAATAGTGGTCGAACGACAAGAGGAGGGGCACACTCGCGCCCAAAGGCCGGTCTACTTCATCAGTGAGGTACTATCCGAGACCAAGGCACGATATCCCCAAATGCAAAAGCTGCTATACGCCGTGGTGCTGGCTCAACGAAAGCTACGCCATTACTTCCTTGCCCACCCGGTCATGGTGTTGTCGTCATTCCCCCTCGGGGAGATCATCCAGAACCGAGAAGCAACAGGGAGAGTAACTAAGTGGGCTGTCGAGCTCATGAGCGAAACTTTGACTTACGCCCCACGTAAGGCCATCAAGTCCCAAGTCTTGGCAGACTTTGTTGCCGAATGGACTGACACCCAGCTCCCCTCGGCACCAATCCAGGCCGAGTGCTGGACGATGTATTTTGATGGGTCTTTGATGAAGACAGGAGCAGGCGCTGGCCTACTCTTCATCTCACCCCTCGGGGTCCATATGCGCTATGCCATCCGGTTACACTTCCCAGCCTCAAACAACGTGGCCGAGTATGAAGCGCTCGTCAACGGCCTCCGCATTGCGGTCGACCTCGGGATACATCGTCTGGAAATGAGGGGAGACTCACAGCTAGTCATTGATCAAGTCATGAAAGCCTCGGCCTGCCATGACCTGAAAATGGAAGCATATTGCCAGGAGGTGCGGAAACTGGAGGATAAATTCCATGGTTTGGAACACCGGCACATCCCGAGGAGGTACAATGAGGCTACATGAGAGCTCGCAAAGATTGCCTCAACTAGGACGGCGGTGCCCCCGGATATCCTAACCCGAGACCTCTATGAGCCGACGGTCAAGTACCAAATTTTGAGACCCCTCGGGGCTGGGGTGGATGAGCCACCAAATCAGCCACCACCCGAGGCCATGCAAATCGACAAAGAGCCCCAAGACTGGCAACTCCCGTTCCTTGATTACCTCATCCGAGGGGAACTACCCGAGGACCACATGGAGGCTCGACGAATAGCCAGAAGGGTCAAGACGTTTGCACTAATAGGCAATGACAAGGAATTGTACAAGAGGAGGGCCTCGAATATACCAGTGCATCTCCAAAGAACAAGGAAAAAGAGCTCCTAATGGACACCCACGAAGGGGAGTGTGGGCATCATGCGGCCCCTGACGCCGGTTGGTAAGGTATTCGTATTGCTGTTTCTATCGCCCACAATGTCCGGGATGCGAACCATATTGTCCGATCTTGTAAAGGATGCCAATATTATTCACGCAAGACGCACCTCCCTAAGACAAGCGCTACAAACCATCCCTATCACTTGGCTGTTTGCAGTGTGGGGGCTCAACATGATTGGCCGCCTCAAGAAGGCACCCGGGGGCTACACCCACGTGCCGGGGGCTATAGACAAATTCTCCAAGTGGATTGAGGCTCGCCCCGTTGTAACTCCTCGAACGGAGGAAACCGTGAAATTCTTCACCGACATCATCTCTGGGTTTGGAGTCCCTAACTCCATCATCACCGACAACGCAACAAATTTTGTTGGGAAGAAGTTCTTGGACTTCGTGACAACTACGGCATCGAGTGGACACAAAGCGGTGGTCGCCCACCCCAAGACCATGGCCAAGTAGAACGCGCCAACGACATGATATTACAAGGCCTCAAGCCAAGAATCTTCAACAAATTGAACCAATACGGTAGAAGGTGGTACCAGGAGCTACCCTCGGTGCTGTGGAGTCTAAGGACAACCAAGAGCAGAGCCACGGGGTTCACACCCTTCTTCCTTGTCTACGGAGCCGAGGCTATCTTGCCGACGGACATAGAGTATGGGTCCCCAAGACTTCAAGCCTACACCGAGCAAGGCAACCATGAAGCCAGGGAGAACTCTATGGACTAGGTGGAGGAGGCACGGGACATAGCACTGATCCACTCGGCCCGCTACCAGCAATCACTCCGGCGATATCACGCCAAAAAGATGAAACCCCGAGGCTTCCAAGTCGACGACCCCGCATCGGCCGGCGGGGACAGCCAAGGACGCCACAAGCTGACACCCCCCTAGGAAGGGCCGTACTTTATTGCCGAGGTACTAAAAACTGGTACATACAAACTCAAGAATGAAAAGGGCGAAGTGTACTCCAACGCATGGAACATAGAACAACTACGCTGCTTCTATCCCTAGAACCCTAGTGTTCAAACTTGTACATTTCGGACTTGTATAGAGCAATAAAATATATCTTTTTCTCCAAACTAGTGAGTTAAAATATCCTAAGGTAGGTTTCGTCTTAACTTGGGCAAGACAAAACCTCCTCGGGGCTACCGTGAGGGGAACCCCTCCCCTTACGACGGTCCCTCGAAAAACTTCTTTGAAAAAATTCGAGCGCCTCAAAAATTTGCCTAAGTCACAAGAGTCTTCGCATGCTATTCTGAAACGAGATAACCCGAGCTCTTGATCGCCCCTAGTGGTACCCATACTCATTATCATCAGAAAGAAATATGCGATAACTCAAACAAGCGCTTTATGAGCATAATAAAAGGGGCATCGGATTCACAAGAGTCAACCCTACCAAACACCAAGTTCGAAAGACTTAACACTTCACAACCACCGGTTACAACTAAGTTCCTTCACAAAAAGACCGACTCACGGACCCGGGCGCCAAATTTCGATCCCGCCTCGTCTAGAGGGCGAGGGGTCGGGGACCGCAGAATCACCCGCCTCTTCATCACCATTGCCGGCCCTCGACGCCGGAGTGCGAGTAAACGTATCCTTGGAGGATATATCGATGGGCTCGGGGGGCGCTTCAAAGCCCGACTCCACCGGAGAATACGGGGGGCACCTGCCTTCAAAATGAGCGGCCAACACGCCCGCCGGCCCTCCACTTGGGCATAGAACTCAGCAGCTCTCGCCTCAACATCACCCTCCTCTACATCGAGCCATAGAAGAAGCCGCCGAGAGTCCCAAGGGTCTCGGCGCAAAGGCGAAAATGGGAGCACATCACGGCCAGGCAACACTTCACTCCATTGTGGAAGGCGTTCGGAGCTCCCACGGCCAGGCAACACTTCACCGCCGAGGGCACTCAACCGGCTTTGGGCCGAGGCCCCGGACTCGAAGATCCTCCGCCCAAACCGACGTACGAAGTCGGGCCACGGCCTCCTTCAGCCTCCCCATGCACATTCTCCCCGGCTTGAAGGCATTGGGACCAGTGGCGGCGTATCCACGGCCCGGATTGGACCTTCTCGGCCTCGCCAAACGGACACAAAATAAAGAGACGAAGGTTTGTCACCAAGAATGCATGTGTGATCATGAATTGTGAAGGGTCGAGAAGGGGACGTACCTTCACACTTCCGCTTCCATTCGAGCATTTAGAGTTATGCTCGGATGTCGACATCCGCCGGAGCAGCTCCACGCCTTTCTTTTCGCCTCAAGCTAGGGCACCCGCCTCCCACGCGGAGGATGAGGGCGTCCCGCCATATCGACCGCTTCTTGGCCTCACCTCGGCCCGGTAACGCCACTACGAGCCTCTTCAAGAGCTTGAGGGATTGGGCCCGGGCCTCCGCGAAATCTTGGCTCGCCCGAGCCACCCCCGACCGCGCCCTTGTCCGCCCCCGGCCTTAGCCACGGTGAGCTCATTCGCCATAGCTAAGCGCCGGATTCCCGCCTTCTAAGCAAGGGCCGTAAGGCGAGACACCTCACCACGAGCCTGGATCAAGTCCACCCGGTGCATCCGAGGGCGTCCCAATTAAGCGCAATCTATGCAACAGCCGGATTTTTCCCGAGCAAATCTTTTCAAGCTCTACAGACCAAGATATAGGTCAGCCATACGACAAAACAGAAGGAAATGCAATGACGAAGCACAAGCAAAAAAAAAAAACCTCGTCCGTTTGAGCCAAACGCCGAAAGCATCTCATCGATCTTATGCAGCCCCTTGGCTGCCCACCTCCGGATCCGGGTCATGCCCGTCCCAAGCAAAGAACCTCGTGGCGGTCATGCACCACCATGGCAAGGGAGCCACTTGCTCCGCCCCGAGCTCAAGAGGAGGGCCACCCCGAGCGGTTGGATCATCGAAACAGGGCGCGCCCGGAGGCCCCTCCATGCCGTGGAAACCGGACCAAAAGAAGTCCGCAGGACCCTCGCAGCCACCACCGCACCGAGGTGCTCACCCCCTCGAATGGCAAGGGCCCCGCAGCGCAAGGGGGCGCTCGATGGAGGATTGAAGGACGACGAGTTGAGGGCACCCTCGATGTCGCCGGGGGACTCTCGAGCCTCGCCGCCTCAAAGAGCACATCCCGAGCGACCTCCCCGAGGGCACGGGCACTAACGTATCCGCGGAGAGAGGTTCCTCCCGGGCCCCTGGATCCACCTCCATGAGGTTCACCGCCGATCGTCTCAACGTGGCCGCCACCATAACCAAGCCCTCTCAGGGCTATTGCGCGTGGTGGCGAAGACGATGGCGGTGGCACAGCGCTCGCGAACCGGCCTCCCTCGGTCCGACCTCGCACTCGCAGCGCACCTCCTGAATGACCGCAGAGGGGCCGGTGTAGCACCGAATCTCCCTGGCCGCTGGCCGGCCGCCCCGGGAAGTCACGTGAGGAGGCGGTAGGGCCACCGAGGAGTCAGACCGGTGGTCGGGCCCTCTTGGCGAGAGGCATCCCGGCCGAGAGCGCCCGCGGAGGCTTGGGCGCCGGACTTCAACGCCTTCCTTGGATGAAGGGTGAGCGCCTCGGCCCACCATTTCCCGACGCAAAAAACAAAAATCGAGGCCCCGCCACATCCAAAAGACTTGTCGAAACCCGCATCAAGGGAAGAAACAAAAAGGCGACTTACGATGACCGAGGGGCGCCTTTGGGCGTAGCCGCGCCCCCGGACGGTTGACTTGGGGGTCGGCCGAGCCCCTCGAACCCGAACCCCGACTCCGCTGCCGCAGCCGTGGCGCGCGAAGGTGCCGAGGGAGTCACGGGCTCCTTCCCTAACTTCAGGGCGCCGGCCGATGACCCAGCCCCAGGCGCACTCGGCCCCACTTCGGCGCCCCGAGGAGGGTTTGAAGCCCTCGGGATCTCCTCGCCACCCCCGGCTCGGCTTCTCGTGTACTCAATCGGATCGTAGATCTGCTCGGGCGACGAAGGTGACCCCATCGCGGCGTCCGTACGCCGTGAGCGTCGTCGGAGCCCTCAGATGACCACGCCGAGTCGTTAGTGGATGAAGGCTCCGGGGACTCACCCTGCTCCCTCTGCTCATGGCGGCGGTTGTTACGGGCACTCTCCTTGCTTTCTTCTCGTCCTGCCGAGCCTTTCTCTGACGCTCTTGTTCGTTCTGCGCCTGGTTGATGTCACACTGACCTTGATCCTCGGGCACAGGAGGAACCAAGGATCTCAGACACGATTCTTCCCCGCGTTGAGAACAAGGAAATAGGAGTCGATAATCAAATAGAAAAGGATGGCAGATCAAATGACCAGGAAGCAAGCACTTACCAAAGAAATATACCCCTCGGAAGGGCGCATAGGGATTTGAGGAATCTTCTCGGGAGTGTTGTTGCCTGTGGTCTCCCCGGACCGTCGCGCCAGGCCTCGCCGTGAGGTTCCTAGAAACCATTCGCGTTCCCGAAGGTCCGCCGAGGGCTTCATCTCGAAGAGACGGAGGGGCCGGGCAGCCAAGGGCAGCACCCGTGTGGCGATGAAACACGGCCTCAACCGCCGCCGCATTAACACCCCGTTCTCGAGAGCGTGAGGATGGCAGCCCGAGGCCGCCCAAATGAGGTTGATCGACTTTGCGGAGGACCATGGAACCACCTGTTCGGGCGTACCTTTATTACACTCCCGGTGTAGGGAGGAAGTTCATCTCCGTCGTTCCGGAGATAGAACCACTCGTCTTGCCACCCCTTATTCGAGCCGCTGAGTTTCAAGGTGATGTACTCATCCGCGCGGCTTTTCCGGCCCTCGTGAGCATGAAGCTGGATAATGCAACAACCGACGCGCACGGCCCTTCCGCGGCGCACCTATCTTCCCGGTGCTGATGGTGTTCACTTCGGCCTTAAAGAACCACCGCCACATCCCGCATGCCGATGCCCAAGAAACCCTCACAAAGGGTAATAAAAATCTCCGCCGAGCAATCGAGTTGGGCGGAACATGGTGAAGCTCGACACCGTAGTAGTGCAGGATCGCCCGCATGAACCGGGTGCGCCCGGACCCCCAAAGCCCCGCCCCGTGGTGATCCATCGAACTAACAGCAGCCGGGCGGCGGCCGGGCTCTTCATCGACGCATCGCGCCAACCACTTCCGCCTCGTAGCGTCCGTGCAGGGGACGAAGGAGACCTTCATCCACCAGCCGCTAAAGGCTTCGCCTCCGTCACCGACGACCGCGGCCACGGATTAGCGTCAAGGACGACGGGTGCCTCGTCTCTCTCTAGCCATTGACCACCTCCGCAAAGAACTTCGACGGCGAAGGAATATACCGCAGGCAAGAACTACAACCGCTCCCTCTCCTCTCTTCTCTCTTTCCTTCCTCTCTTCTCTTTGGATGGCAGAGAACTGAAGGGAAACTGGAACGCTGGGGAAGAAAGAGCAACCGTACGCCACGGTGGCGCCTCAAATATATAGAGAGGGAAAGGGAACCGCTAACAAGCCCAACCGGCGCGTAATGCGAATGGGCGGCTATTCATCAAGTAAAGCCAATCGATCGGACGGCCGGTGATCTCCGTAACCGCCGGGCCCACGCAGCATGCGGGAACGGCGGCTCTAGCAGACGCTACGTAATCCCGTCCCCATCGAACGTGAATGGGCCACCTCCCGCATTGGGAGAGTGGCGTGAAAAGGAGTGCCAATACGCCCGACCCCTAGGAAGGGGTAGAAATGTCCGGCCGTTGCTTGACCGATATACCCGACCCCGAAGGCACGACCCGCCCTCGGGCGGGGACCATAACACCAAAAGCATTGCCCCAAGGGGCAGTGCCAGGCTCCGAGCCCTCAACGGTCCAGGGGTTCCAAGGCTGGGCCCCATTGGGTTTCTACAGTCGCCCCAGGATAACCGAGTCAGGGACGGAAGGGAAATGCACAACCAGCCATGCCCGGGCCCTCGGGGGCTCTGGATTTCCTGGACGTGTCTAAGATTCGCGGTAACTACTTATAGGGATGTCCCATACGTGGGAGGCCTACAGCCCCCTGATCCGACCCGTCGAAAACCCGGGATCCGCTAAGCGGCCCGTGAGTTTTCATGGAGTGAGTCCTAGACCACACAAATGACCCCGCCCCGGCTGGGGCACAGCGCCCACTTAGACTCCCCATTATAACACTCACCGGAGCATGTCACATTTGGCTTACAGGGCATTGTGGCACGTCTCCCCTCCTCCTCCCTCTCAGGAGGGCGACAGAGGAGCGTACGAATCAAAGCCGAGGAGGCTCGAAACGACCTTGTGCACACAAGCGCGGGCTCTGGATTGCCCTCGCAAAAGGGACAACCCTTGCACAACAAGCACAAATAAAGAGCTGTTCAGGTCTTACCGACGTGTAAGAAGAAAAAGACCTCGAGGGAACTCAACATTCCTCCGAGGCCTCGGGGCTACACCCAACCCAATGCGCTCACGCACCCAACCGAGAACCCGAGAACTACTCCTTCAAGAGGAACTCACGGCGACCAACCCCGAGCGAAGTCACATCACTCCCTCGGGGCTCGGGGGGGCTACCGTTGGGGATTAAAATAATGGGCCCCCTAACATTCTCTCGCTAGTAAGAGATGCAACGACCCATCTTTGTAAGTCGAATTTGGCCCAAGGCCACCAATGGGCCGAATGCCTCCCAACATATCACGAGCCGTGATCATGTTGACAAGAAGAGGCGGGCTGTTGGCTACCCGCGTGTCATCTTTCTCGCCTACAAATTAGCCCACGACGGCCCACCGACAACACCCATCCGACCAGCTCAAAAACATCAAAACATATGGACCTCGCTACCCATAGATCGCCCATAGCGGCCCGGGGTAGCAAGAAAAGGCCCATCACGAGTGCCGTTGGAGTCATCAAGAGTGTGGAGAAGAGAGACCAAAGGTAACAACCATACCAGGGCTTGACGACACCAGTCACCACTTGACCTCGAAGGAACAAACATCTTGACATAAACCACCCCCGTGGGGGACACAACTCCACTTGGGCCTATTTTCACCTCATCCGAGGAGGTCCCGACCCGTGCATCCCCTTGGTCTTCGCCATCCCGTCTCGCCCGAGGGGGTACCTCTTGCCATACCCTCGGGTGCACGATCTCCGCCGCCCGAGGGGGCGCCCGGCCACACCCCGGCGCACAACTCCGCCGCCCGAGGGCAGAGACCCCCGGCGAGCAAACCCGCCGCCCGGGCGGGGAGACCCCGGCGCACAAATTCCGTCTCGCCCGGGGGTAGGAGACCCTCGAACATCGGAGACTCCGGCCGTGTAGTGGGGAACAACTGCATTAAATGCTACTGCCTCACCTGTCATAGCGCCAGGGTAATCGGTTACCCTGGCGATTCGCCTACCCCGTTATCTCCTCGCGTACCCCATTGATGGGACGTAAAGTGACGGGTTACGGAACCCGTCGCCTAGCACGGGGAACAACGCCGACACTGTTTACCTTCCAATGCTACGCCTCCCTGCCACGTCTCCAATAGCCCTCAGGGCTTCGACACGCCACCGCGACACTTTCCAAGGAGTGCGCACCCTAAACAGGACTCAAAGGACTACCCTCAGGTCCTCGGCTCCTCTACCGGCTGCAAGACACGTACGCCGATGGTCTGAGGACACGCGCCCTCAACTCCTTGCTCCAACTGGACCGTCCGAGCCCAGGCCTCGGGCATGCAGACGCTTGGGAGCCCGGACTGTAGACACCTTGGCACTAGTACTCGACACGTGATGTAACACCATTATCCTCCTTCCCACTATAAAAGGAAGAGTAATGGCCCGTTATCAAGGATCGACACCTTTAGATTTCACACTTACGCACGGTAACCAAGAGGTTGAAGGCCCACTTCTCCTCTCATAACCGCTTGTAAACACTTTGATTGAGCACATTTCGGTGCGAGGTAATACGACCGGCACGCCGTTTGGGCGAGGGCCACATGGCCCTGAACCAGATAAATCTCTCGTGTTCATCTCGCGCACGCCATCCGGACGGGAGCGCACAGCCTATAAATTTATTGCCGGTTCTTGAGATACCCCGTTTCTCAAAACACCGACACCCGGGGTCATCGCAGGGTACCGAAGGCGGTGCAAAAATTGCCCTATGCGGGCGGATCCACCTCCCCACGCCCGAATTGCCTCCCATCCAAAGGCAGCAACCTCTCGTCGGTTCGACGATGCCCGACTCCAAATAGATTGGCGCCCGGCCTCTCCCCTCGATCCAACGGCTTGACATTGGATCCAAAGGGCCTGTTTGGATTCGGTGCTTATTCATTGGATCCGGATCTAGTGCCCTAGTAGCCGGATCCAAAGACCCCCAAGTCGGGGCGACCCTAGTGCCGGCCCATGGAAGGGCAACCGCAGACCTGAGCTTCAGATTCTCTTCCCTTAAGACTACAGATGCCCGACGGCAGCTATGGTGGCCGACTACATTGGCTGCTGGCGTCGCTAGTCCTTGGGAGGGCGCTCTTGGTCAGTGTGAAGAGATGAAGAGAGCTGACAAACAACAGTTGATCTGAACACAAGCTTCTAAGTAGATGAGCGATGTGATGGATTGGTGTTTACGCGAAATTACTACAAGATTGGAGCAGAATCAAAGAAGATTGAAGCTTAGTCTTCTAGTTTTCTTGCTTTGTTTTTTAGCTTTTGTCTTGTTTTGTATATTCCCTCGTCTGAGGTTTAGAGTCTAAGAACTCTTGTAATGTTTTGGCTATGGATATAGAGTTCGATTGAAAAAATACTCCTCTCCGTTTAAATTGTAGTTCATTTTGGCTTTTCTAGATCTATTTCTTTTGCTATGTATCTAGACATAGTGTATAACTAAATGTATAGCAAAAATCAATGTATCTAGAAAAGCCAAAGTGAACTACAATTTGAAATGGATGGAGTATCCTTTTATCTAAAAATGTAACATTTCACACCGCCATTCCATAATCGAACAGAGAGTTACTACATAGAGCTTCTTCTACCTCTGACAACGGCATCAACAAGATCTTTCGGTTGTCGGCATGTTTCTCCTACGTTGGCTCCACCGACCCTCTCTTAACCGACGCTTTGCGCGGTCAGTCCATCTGGGTGCATGCGTCTTTGACGCCCCTGCAAATAAACCTCACTGGCAGATTCGCTTGCTTCTACACCTAAGTCGACGCTGATGCCTTCCTTTCTCGTCGCAAGACCTTCTTGTAATCAGGTCTTCCTTTGAGGACCTCTATGTAATTTGGTGCTTTAATAAATAATTTTTGTTGTTGTCAAAAAAAAAAAAAAAAAAAAAAACTGGTTCGCCAGCTACTCATCTTGATCTTCGGTAGAGAAGAAGACATCATACTTTTAGAAGTGACTAGCAATTCAGTTAGGCTGCCATTGGAAGCTTCTTTCAGAAGTTCAAAAATTAATCTATTTTTGGAGAACTTTAATTACATAACAACAAAACATTCAGCTTAATACATACATAGTAAATTGTGTCCAATGAAACTGAACATTCATACAAAAGTCAGAATTTAGGAGAAAACATATGAACCCATAATTTTCAGAAGTATCATTTATTTGTACTTATTAGTTACTTATACCCGATAGAGCTTAGAAGTTGAAAGTAATAATTTTTTGGTTGATTGTGTCCTTAACTTTTTTTTTTTTTTTTTTTTACACAAGGAACTCACCATGAATCCTTCTCACTAACAAGTTTCCAGTCCAAAACTTTTAGATAAGCTTTTTTCAGGTTTCAGAATTGCATCAGTTACCATTTCACAATTATAGATGAATCCATTTCTATGTGTACTTCAACAGATCAGTAGCAGTAGCATTATCTTCTCTAGCACTTGTATGACACATCTATCAGGCATATTCTATAATATTTTATATCATCAGTGCCAGCGTCCTACTAGCTAGCTCCTAACACGTAACTAACAATGCAAGCGAGTCGAATATTGACAACAGGTAACAATGGGTAAGCCGGACTACCAGATCTTTGAAAAAAGACAATGGGTAAGACAGTGAAGTCTGCAAAGTTGTAGTAATCAGTTGTGCATGAATCAGAGCATCAGTGTTCAGAGTTGTACAAAATGCTAGTCCTGACAAAAGTTGAAGGTCAGTACAAAATCAACATCTTCATGAGTAGAATTAAGGTTACACGCTGCTGAAAGTCCAACACTTCAAGTGGATTACACGCTACTGAAAGTCCAACATTTCAAATCACGGTATCATTACATTTACCGTGAGATATATTTTAGTAATATATTTATTCGATGTCTTAGACATTAATACTTTTACTTAGGCCTTGTTCTTTTGGGTCGGATTGAATTCCAAATCGAATTACTTTTCGGTCCGATTGAGTGAACCCACCTGTGTCACTCAATCCGGTTGATTTTTCCGCTTCTGGACCACAAAAGGTGTGGAACAAATCCGGGTGGTTTGGTATACAAAATGGGCGGATTCAAAACCAGCTTAGTTCAATCCGTCCGGAACAATTCCTTAACGAACACCCATTTTAGCATAGACCGGATTCAAAACTAGGCCAAATCAATCCGCCCGGAATGAAGCCAATCCGACCAAAACGAACAAGTCCTTAGTATGTATTTGGTTGAGCTGTAGACACTTTAATCAAGAATGCATCTAGAATTGTAATATTTTTTTTCGGACGACGGCAGTACAAGCAACCAATCATATTCATAGTAAAGCTATATATTTAGAAGAGCTAGAACGACCTATAATTTGAAATAGCTGGAGCAGAAATTATGGTTTTTTTAGATATATCAGGAATTATGTTTTTGTTTCTGAGGGGATTTTTTTAGGGAAAGCAGAAATTATGTAATAAACATCTATAAATCAAATATGTAGGGTATGGGCCTATTGGCTTAACATGAGGAGCCCAATAATCCTAAATTTCAAATATGCAGGGTATGGGCCTATTGGGTTAACATGAGGAGCCCAATAGTCCTACACGGACACAACCAACCATACAGTGAGAAAAACCCAAGTCAGAATGCGACCGTGTATGGGGCACCCAAACTCAAGCCTTTGCTTCGTCTCCGGCCCACCTGCGCCTCTCACTCTGCATCGCTAATTCACGCTGGACCAAAATGCAGCAGCAGCAGTCCCAACTCGCGCGAGAACATGGGGGCGCAAGCGCAGCCGCAGGGTGCCATGTCTGAGCCACGCATCGACGTCTGTCACCATGATCGGCCGGTCACCGCTAGCGCTAGCCTCATGCCACGACCCACCCCGGCGGGTTTCAGCTTTCGAATGCGTCGTCTCCGTCGCGGCGTTCTCTGCTGCGGAGGGAAGCCAGCCAAGCCCGCCACCTGCTCGTGCAAATGCGCGGGACGGACGGCCTGCCATAACGGCAGCGTCCCCTCATCGTACACCACGTAACTGAAGAACCATAGTGGCTAGTGGCTAGCGCCTAGCGGGGACCGAGAGGATTGGCAGTAGGGGAGCCGAATTCTAGCACTGACTGCACTTCTGCTTGACTCATGGTTTGAGCCAGGCCATTCGACAAAAATAATGGACGCGCTGACACGCAGCTGCATGCTGACGAGTGACGAGGGGCGTGGAGCAGCAGCAGATTTCTCATGTTCAGGTATGCTGCCAACGAGACCATCTTTGACCTCTCCGTGGTCTTTTTTTTTTCTTTGGATCCATGGATCTTTTCGTCATTCTTTTACCTGTCAATGACCTTCAATGACAACGTTGTTTTCCTTATGACCTTAGCAGAAGAAAGAAAAGGCGATCTTCTCTCTGAAGTGGATGGCACAGAATTGGCACACATTAACATGCGGACGGCTATGACCTATGGATCACTTCCATCGTAAAGGTCAGAACTATCAACTGTCTGTTCATCTTGTGGATGTATCATTAATTAGGCATTTAACTAGTAGATAGTTCGAAGACATAGCATCGCAGTCGGGCCTTGAGCTTTCTGTAGGCATAGCTTGAACTCATAATCATAGGGTTGTCTTGAATGGTGTAAAAGGGTATGAATCTGATGGACTTTTACTAAGTGCTGAATAGGATTTGCTTTCACAATTTCAGTACTAGAAGCTATACTCTACTTTGCCTATTTGCACACAACACTTGTCAGAAACCATTGGAGAGCTAGGAGACTCTGCTTTATCTGTTAACTTCCACATACTGAACATTTTTTTTTTTGACGAGTGCACACACCATCGTGCCTATTTCTATTAACAAAGAAGAACGCATATCTTAACTTAGAAACAAGTGTGTCAGCTACTAGTATCTTTAATTTGTCCTGCTGCTAGCTGTTCATGGGAATGTGGTGGAACTCTGAATTGAAATAGCGTGTGTGATCTGCTTAACAACCGGCATATCTGCCAAGGTGAAATAGTGCCAGAAATCTGCTAACTAAGCATGTTTTTAAAGTGAGGAACATCAGAGGACAAACTGGACACCACAAAAAAAATCCCACTAGATTTGGTAAAAAGGGAAGGCATGATGTACCTAATACTATAAACCATTTAACAATGTATCATCTAGATGTATAGGTTGATCTTTCTAGCCACAGTTCTGCTCCGCAAAGTGTTAATCATTCATTGACATTTCTTGGTCACCTAGGCATATATAACGTACCATAGGTTTAGCTTTGTGGCCCACCAATTTGTGCCTAGCAATATACAATTGTAGGCTGATATTTATTAGCTGAGGCGTGGACCAAGCCATGTAAAAGCTTATATGTGAATCATGTTTGTCTAGTGAATGCTGGGGTTTCCCTCTGGTGGTGGGTGTGCATGTTGGGCACAATAAGATTGGAGCATGGGACCATCCTTGGAATATCTCTAATGGAAACTGGGATGTCGATGATCTTCCCCTGATATTGGCTGACCACTGTTGCCTGCATTCTCTGGTAGCTCAAAGTAGAAACCCCACTCCTTTTTCACCCCATAAAGGAAACGGCCCGCATCTTTACCAGTTCTCTTTTGCAAAATTCCCAAACTTTAATCAGTCAAACCCTGTTTTAAGATATTTTTTTGACGGATAGTCTGATTATCACCCTCTAAAAACTATCTATGCTGTAGTTTTTTTTTTCTATTGGAAAAAGTCCCAAATACTCCAACATTTGGTTCAATTTCCCTCCAGCTATTTCAGTTGGTCTAGTTTTCCCCTTAACAGGATTTGTTATTTTCGTTTCTCCACCTATAAGTTGAGTTTTAATATCAAATTGAGTGAGGTGACAAAGGACATTATAAGTTATCTAAAATTTAATAATAAATTAACACTAGAGGTAGAATATTGTAGAAAACATAATGATGAAAAATCATCATCTATTTTTTTAACACAAAACATGATGTCATCTGTCACCTCACGAAATTTGAAACTAAAACACAATTTGTGCATAGAGAAACAAAAATAAAAATCTCTTTAAAGGTGATTGGACCAACTGAAATAGTTTGAGGGAGGAAACTGAACCAATGTTAATTTAGGGGATTATCCGGATATAGACCAAACTTGGGGAGAGTAGGACTCTGTTTTTTTCTTTCCAACTTGTTTGTTGCATGCAAATATCACATGGGTGTTATTCCTTTCAGAATTGACATGGTAAACTAGCCAGTGGAAAATAGGATAGCTGACAGCCTAACAACAAGGACCAAATCCGGCATTCCCCTATTTTTGGTCCCTATCCCTAGAGGGGAATGCTGACTGGTGGCCTGTAAACTTTTGAGGATGCAGTTATGATGTTTGGTTCAGATAACCAGGCAAAGTCACCTAGGCTAGGCACTAGTTAACAGTCAAGTTTGGATGGTGAGAAATCTTGAGGAACATCAGGAGGGGAAAATGTTGCTTTCTCATTCATTCTGAAGTTCTCTGTTGCTATGTTCTGAACCTATGGGCTATGGTCACTTCTAAGGTATGGTTTGGATGTTTGGTTCAGTTGACTCTGGCGATATATGTACCCAGTATCAATACAGGTTTGGAAATGATTATGGGTTGTTAGGGGAGTACGGCAGAATAGATGGTCCATGCTTGCCACTAGTGTAAGAGGTTCATCTTATTAGTTCGGGCTACCCTAAGAAAATATGTAGCCCTCACTTCTCAGCCTTTTTTGTGACGGCACTCTCAGCCTTAAAAAAAACCCATGCAAATAGGCATGAAAAGTTTCCTAACACATTGGTGTATAGAATGTGATAATGATATCTTGTAGCATCCTACTAAATTTTCAACTCAAACTCTGGATATACAAGTGACCGAAAATACAAATTGGAGTGCTCGTTATTATCCATTACTGATTCCCTGAAAAGTTTTTTTTTTTTTTTTTTCCTCCTGTAAAAGTAACTTTTGGAATTGGAATATGTTTAGATGCTTGATGCTAGCTAGCATACTGCCACATCCATGATTTTTCTTCCAGCTTTTCATGACTTATTTATTTGTGTTTCAAAGCTTGTATAGTTCTTGGAATGCAGGATTATATCATATAATAGCGTCTAAGATTTCTTTCAAAAAAAAAAAATAGCGTCTAAGAAGAAGCTGAAGCAGCTGAAAGGCTTGGATAAGAGAGGGAAACATATTCTGTTGCCTAGGCCACTTCAGGAGGTGCATGCACTGATGACTGACCTACTGTCGCTCGCACTGAGTGCGGCAGCAAACCTGAAACGAAGTGCACAGCCCTGTTGCTAACCTTCCCACAATCTCCTGCACTGTGCTCGCCGGAGCCCACCACCGCTGCGGCCAGACCCGTCACTTTCGCCACCGTCGCTGTCTCCGTGGCGCGGCCGCGCACACACATGCTCCCCGCCCTCGCCGCGACTGGCACTGGCTCAGTGGCTTGTGCGCGCCCCAACCCACTCATCGTGCACAAACCAGGTTGAAAAGCCGTGCGTCGTGCGCTGCGCAATCATGGCCATCCCAGAAGACGTCTGCGGCCTCCATTAGGCTGCCGTTCCAACCCACGGAAGACAAACCTGCAGCAGCTAGCTTCAATGCTTGGCTCACTTTGGTCGTTTCATAACAAGGTCGATTGATCTTGTTCGAGCTAGCCGCCGATGACAGATGCCACTGCCATGTGCCATGTAGTAGTAGCTTAGGTGCAATCTAGCTAGCTAATAGGTCTGATCATCGCCATCCCCGGTGTTTTACTAGTGCCATCCGACGGGGAGAGGATGATGGTCCGCATGGCCATTCTCCTGATAATCCTCGCCGTCCTCTTCCTCGCCGCGTCGACGTCGGCGGCCAAGAAGGCCGGCGACGTGCGGGAGCGGCAGCAACAGATCCTGCTGCGGGAGAAGGAGACTCTGCTGACCCTGAAGCAGCGGCTCACGCTGCCGCCGTCGGCAGCGGCGGCCTTGGCGGACTGGAACAAGTCCAACGGCAACGTCTGCGGCTTCACCGGCGTCAGGTGCGACTGGCGGCGGGAGCACGTTGTTGGGCTCTCTCTCGCCAACATGGGCATCACTGGCGCTATTCCATCGGTCATCGGCGAGCTCTCACACCTCCGGAGCCTCGACGTGTCCAACAACAGCATCTCTGGCCAGGTGCCGACGTCCATCGGCAACCTCACGCAACTCCAGAGCCTCTTCATGAACAACAACGGTATCTCAGGCAGCATCCCTTCCATTCTGGGCAACCTAGCATGGCTCCGGCAACTCGACTTCTCCTACAATCACATCTCCGGTGCCATTCCGCCGACTCTCGGCAGCCTTAGGCAGCTCCGAAGCCTCAACGTCTCCAGCAACAACATCTCTGGCACCATCCCTCCGTCCATCGGCAATCTGACTCTCCTTCAGTACCTCTACATGGAAAACAACTTCATCTTTGGAGAAATTCCCCTGGCCATCTGCAACCTAACAAGTCTCCTGGAGCTTGAAATGTTCGGCAACAAGCTAACCGGGCAGATTCCAGCCGAGCTCTCCAACCTCCGGAACATTCAAGCCATTGACCTTGGTAGTAACCAACTCCATGGAGGAATACCGCCTTCCCTTTCCGAGCTGAAGTTCATGCAGTATCTCGTTCTTGAGCAAAACAACCTGTCCGGGATCATCCCACCAGCTATCTTCCTCAACTGCACATGGTTGGGCTTCATCGACCTGGGCGTTAACAATCTTTCTGGCGAAATCCCCAGCGTCATCTCGAGCGACGGCTGCCAGCTCATATACTTCAACCTCTACTCCAACAATCTCGAAGGGACGCTTCCACGGTGGATCGCCAACTGCACCAATCTGATGTCGCTAGATGTGGAGAACAACTTGCTGGACGACGAGCTGCCTACGAGTATCATCTCGGACAAGCAGGGCTTGATGTACCTGCATCTGTCCAACAACCGCTTCCAGAGCCACGACAACAACAGCAACCTGGAGCCCTTCTTCGTCGCGCTGTCCAGCTGCACGAGCTTGCAGGAGTTGGAGGCTGGCAATGTGGGGATGGGTGGGCAGCTACCAATTCGGCTGGGCTCGCTGCTCCCGAAAAACATCTGGCACCTCAACCTGGAGCTGAACGCCATTGAGGGCCCAATTCCGGAGTCTATCGGGGAGTTTATCAACATGACGTGGATGAACCTGTCAAGCAACTTGCTGAACGGGACGATCCCGGCGTCCCTCTGCCGGCTGAAGAAGAGCCTGGAGCGGCTCGGGCTGGCAAACAACTCCCTGACAGGTGAAATTCCGGCGTGCATTGGCAACGCCGTGCGCCTCGGCATGCTCGATCTGTCAGGCAACGCGCTGTCAGGGGCCATCCCCAGCAGCATCGGGAGCCTTGCCCTTCTCCAATATCTCTTCCTTCAGGGAAACAAACTGACTGGGGCCATACCTCCGAGCCTCGGCCAGTTTGCAAGTCTGTTGATCATGGACCTCTCCAGCAACAGCTTGACCGGGGTGGTACCAGACGGCGGGTTCGCCGGCGTCACGACACTGAACCTGTCGCGCAATCAGCTTGGGGGCACGCTGCCGGCTGGCCTCAGCAACATGCAGCTAGTGGACAAGATCGACCTCTCCCGGAACAACTTCAACGGTGAGATCTTGCCCATCCTCGGACACTGCATTGAGTTGACAGTGCTCGACCTGTCACACAATGCGCTTACCGGCCATCTCCCTTCGACACTCGGCGACCTGAAGAACCTCGAGAGCCTCGACGTCTCCAGCAACCAGCTGAGTGGTGAGATCCCCGGTAGCCTGACCAATTGCTTCATGTTGAAATATCTCAACCTGTCATACAACGACTTCTGGGGCGTCGTCCCCACCACCGGCCCTTTCGTGAATTTCAGCTGTCTCTCCTACCTCGGCAACCATCGTCTCTCTGGTCCGGTGCTCAGGCGCTGCGGATGGCGCCACCGCTCGTGGTACCAGTCCCGGAAGTTCTTGGTCATCATGTGTGTCTGCTCAGCGGCTCTGGCGTTCGCCCTGACGATCGTCTGCGCCGTCAGCGTGCGTAAGATCCGTGAGCGGGTCGTGGCAATGCGGGAGGATATGTTCAGGGGCCGCCGCAGCGGTGGCTCGTCGCCGGTGATGAAGTTCAAGTTCCCCGGATCACGTACAGGGAGCTGGTCGAGGCCACCGAGGATTTCAACGAGGATCGGCTAGTTGGGACGGGCAGCTACGGCCGGGTGTACCGCGGCACGCTGCACGACGGCACCATGGTCGCCGTGAAGGTGCTGCAGCTTCAGACGGGGAACTCGACCAAGAGTTTCAACCGCGAGTGCCAGGTCCTGAAGCGCATCCGGCACCGGAACCTCATGCGCATCGTCACGGCGTGCAGCCTGCCGGACTTCAAGGCGCTGGTGCTGCCCTTCATGGCCAACGGCAGCCTCGAGCGGTGCCTCTACGCGGGGCCGCCGGTGGAGCTCAGCCTTGTGCAGCGGGTCAACATCTGCAGCGACATCGCCGAGGGGATGGCGTACCTGCACCACCACTCGCCGGTCAAGGTCATCCACTGCGACCTCAAGCCGAGCAACGTCCTCATCAACGACGACATGACCGCGCTCGTCTCCGACTTCGGCATCTCCCGGCTCGTCATGAGCATCGGCGGGGTGGCCAACACCGCCGACGTCGGCAACTCCACCGCGAACATGCTGTGCGGCTCCATCGGATACATCCCTCCAGGTACGTACGAATTAATGTACGTGCGTGGCATCCTTCTCCTAATCAGTCCACTGCTCCGGCTGATCGTTCCTGAATGGTTCTTGATGGCCTGAAGAGTACGGCTACGGCTCAAATCCGACGACCAAGGGCGACGTGTACAGCTTCGGCGTGCTGGTGCTGGAAATGGTGACGAAGAGGAAGCCGACGGACGACATGTTCGACGCCGGACTGAGCCTGCACAAGTGGGTGAAGGCCCACTACCACGGCCGCGCCGACGCGGTGGTCGACCAGGCACTGGTGCGCATGGTCCGGGACCAGACGCCTGAGGTGAGGAGGATGTCGGACGTGGCCATCGTTGAGCTGCTGGAGCTCGGCATCCTCTGCACCCAAGAGCAGGCGTCCGCGCGGCCGACCATGATGGACACAGCCGACGACCTGGACCGGCTCAAGCGGTACCTCGGCGGCGACACCACGGCCACCTTCGCGTCATCGCTGGGATTCTCCTCCACCACGATTGAGGTTGAGGACATCGATTAACCAGTAGGAGCAGTTATATGCTAAGGATTTGTACGTGATGCAGACATGCAAAGCTAGCACTCCTCCGGGACCAAGGAGGTAATTAAGGTATGGTTTTAGTTAAAAAACATAGGATTAATTCTTTGAAGGTGTCTGATTGATGTAATGTAAGCCTTGGCCCTTGGCCATAGATCTATCTATGTGACTATATATATGATTTCTTTTCAACACGGAGTTACTGAATTGCTCGCTCGTCTGTTTCTCTTTCTGAATATCATAGTACCTGAACGTTTGTTTCTTGAATATCTATGGCCTTGTACACAAATAGCGCTTCTAGCTACCTTTTCTTGTTAAACGTTTGTTTCTTTTCTGCTTAACATTACTTTTTCAAATAGTTTTTTTTAATTTGTTTGGTTATAAGGATACAAAGCAAGGCATTGTCCATACCTTTTTTCATCATCTTATTTTGATGTCCGGGGCAAAATGCAACCTACCTTTTCTGCTTAACATTACTCTTAGTCCCCACATGTCAAGTTTCTTTTTGATGTTGCATTTCTATGTAACACTTTTTCGTGCGAAGGAAATTAGGTTACATAGACAATGGGTTTTAATTATTATTTTTTTATAAATATTCATATATTGTTGTGAGAACATAGTTATTCTTTGATTATACTTTTGTCTGGGAGTTTTTTTTTTTTTTTGTTTACACTGACAAAAACTCCTTCGATTTTAGGAGAAGATATATGAGTTAACTATATATGTAGTCTATTACTAATTCAACAGATGCAAACTAACTTATGGTTCTGCAATTCCTTCCCATGTCAAATCAAGGTAGCCTTCAGTTTTCTCTTGGTGAACTTTACCCCTACGAAATCCAACTTTTCTTAGTAACTGTTCATGTCCTTTGCCCCTCATGTAAACTTAAATTTCCGGTCATCTTGTACCTTCTCTTATAGATCCATATTGCCTTTTGTTGCTCTAAAACATTGTCAGATTCATCATAAAACTCATTCGCACATATCTGCTTAGAGCACCTGCAGTGTATGGTTTGAAGCCGCATCCACACAATAAATGTGATCATCGAACCAGGTACTATACACTGTGAGGTCGATCCTACAAAGAACCCTTCCTATAGACCCCGGTTCCGAGCGAAAGGAAGTCGTCATCTCTTCTCTCTCTCTCTCTCTCCCCGCTCGCTCTCTCTCTCTCTCCTCTCTCCCTCTCTCTCTCTCTCTCCCTCTCTCTCTCTCTCTCCCTCTCTCTCTCCTCTCCTCTCTCCCCTCCCTCCCTCTCTCTCCTCTCTCTCTCTCTCTCTCTCTCCTCGCTCTCCCCTCTCCCTCCCCCTCCTCCCTCTCTCTCTCTCTCTCTCTCTCTCTCTCTCTCTCCCTCTCTCTCTCTCTCTCTCTCTCCCTCTCTCTCCCTCTCTCTCTCTCCCTCCCTCTCCCTCTCTCTCCCTCCCTCCCTCCCTCTCTCTCCTCTCTAAACAAATCGACACTGTCAGTTTCTCTACTCATTACCACACATGTGCATGTAACTGATTGTATGTAAACTCAAAAGCAGACAAACGTTTTTGTGTTTTTTTCATAATTTTGCCCATTGGATTCTATTCCTAGATTACCGCTATGAAAGCCGTCGAATTTGAAGCATAATCGTTGGTATCAACATGTATTTGTCATTTTATTTCCTTTGTCGATGTCAACGGTGATAACAACACTTTCCACCCACAAGACTGGTAAAAAGCAATTTGGCAAGCTCAAAGCTACGACATGAGAACATGCTAGGTTGGTGAGGCGTTGATCACGGTGCGGAAAGAGCGTAGGGATTAGAAGTGTTTGTACTTATTTATGGGTATGCAACACATTAGTTCTAAGCTGAATAGCTCTCGTGCATTTGTGTACAACCCCATATATGTTCCTATGATTTCTTTTTATTTTACTAAAATCAAGTTTAAATGCTGAATTAAGTTCTACACTTATTTTTCATAATCCACACTTGTTTTGTCTATATTGAATCATTTATTGCTACCTTTTTCTACTTTGTATGTATCTAGATAAGTGCAGTCTAGAGACTCTAGATCTATAATGTAGTAGTTTTAAAGTTTATAGGGTGAAAGAGATTACCTTTTAAATCTTTTCCTTATATTATAGTAAAACTATATTTTTTTTTTTTAGGGGTTCTTTTGAATATATATGCAAATCAAACTACTATTACTGTAGTTTTCAATTTTTAATTTAATTTACCTATTTGTACTGATTATAATTTATATGAACTCTTTATATAGGTTTATTTATTCCTAATTCGTCTCCAATTTTCCATGTTCTTTTTATCAGGATTTTCCCTTTACTAATCATGCCTACACTATTACAATGTATAATTTGCACTTTTCTTAGTTATTATTTTGATTTTACTATTTATGATTGTATAAGCCATTGACTCTTTTGTTTATTCTAGATTAAATCGTTAGATCGACATAAGGTTCTTATAGCTTTTTCAATTAATCTCATAGTTCATAATCCCTATTGATGTAATGATGGCTTCTTTTAATATTGTTGTAATAAGATAATAGATGATGCATGCATCAAGCACTTACATACGTGCATAGGCTTTACAAAGATTAGCATAGGCATGATAAGTGCAGTTACATACAGATTGAGATTTTCAGCCTGAAAGTGTGGCCTATGAGCATATATAAAACGCCGCAAGGACGGCCAGTGCCAAAGTTGGATGGAAAGTTGCCTGCTGCGTGAATCGTGATTCGGATAAACCGAGCGTGCGTTGGAGCATATTGTGAGCGTGTCAAGTAGCAATGCCTAAACTGGACCAGACTAGCAAATATAATATTCTACTACCAGTAGTAGTGGTGATGGATGATTGGATATTGAGTATATGCAATGATGCACGGCGTCTGCAGCTGATGCAAGAGTCGTGTTGTGCTCTTAGCCAAATCCGATCCAATGGGGCCAATGGTCCACTTCTGATGTTTCTCATTGGGTGTTTACCACAGTAGTTTGGATGCGGAGAGATGAGAGTAATCATTTTAGATAAGGTTAAGCACATTGTGGATATCTCCAAGATGTTGACAAGTTTGAATCGTGTGCATTGATATATATCTTGCAGGTGAATCGAGGTCCTATGTAGATTTCCCTCAATTAGGGTGTGATTGGTTGCCCCAATGCTTGGGAGCCAGGGCGAAGGGTCGGTCCAGGCTCATGGGACGCAGGGTGAAACCTTGCACTCAACCGTGCTTGGTTGTGTCTCTTGTTTGGTCCAATATGAGACAAGATTGTGTTTGGTTGCATGCATGCACGAGAATTTTGGGTCTACGACACATAGGTGCATGCACCATACATGAATCAAATCGTCCTGTATCATATGGGAAGCTCAAAGTCTACGTACGAAGTGAGCCAGGACGGAGGGGCTAAAGTACATGAGCCGATACGAGAAAAACATACAGGCTGAGCAACCAAACAGACAAGAGTGCACCATGTTGTGCCGGCCGGGGCCTTTGCACCATCCCGTTGGGGCATTCAATCACACCGAGTGACCATAGTAGCCACTTGTTGATGGACCAAGATCTCAAAATCGCTAGAAGAGAATATGTAGGGGACAACGTCAAGACAATCTTGATTCCGACCATGGCCGGAGCAAAGGCTTAAGGCCTATTTGTTTCCAACCGTCCAAAACTTTTTTTTTTAGTTATGGGACTTTTGCTTCTAGAGGCTTTTTTTAGCAAAAGTCCGCCTTTTAAAAAAGTCCCAACAGAAAAATGTTCATGTAACCAAACACCACCCAAGATACCCCTTTGTCCCAAAACAACTAAGGATCTGTTTGGATGACATAGTTTCAAAAATTGAAATACCTTTTCATCAAAATTTGAAGTACCATAAAATTGTGGTTATATAAGAAAGAGACAAAAAAAAATGTGTTTTAGAAAATAAGGTCATGAGTGAAGTTTCTAAAACTCAAAAAAAAAAAAAAAACACACAGTTTTGAAAAAACTATGGTTTTAGAGACTAAGATTTGTTGTATCCAAACACCTAGTAGCTTTTGAAAACCAAAGTATTTTATAAAACTATTAGTATTTCTTCAATACTCTAAAAATACCTTGCATCCAAACATGACCTAATGGTTTAGATTTGTCATAACCTAAATAATTTTAAATTTGATTAAATTTGAAAAATAGAATCCTAATGTTTATGGTACAAAGTAAATATTAGATTTCTCATAAAAATATATTTCCATATTTGACCTATTTGATGCCATAAGTATTGATGTCTTTTTTTTCTATAAATTTAGTCACCATTCGCACCTGCATACAAATACAAATAAAAAAAGTTATATTGTGTTTTCAGTTTTAACCATCTTAGCGTACATGTGCCTTGGCAGCCCAGTTCAGCCCATATACAAAAATCTTTAATGTTGGATACGACGCGTCATTAAACTTTTCAGGCGGGCCCAATTAGTACTGCTGAAGTTTAGTTTCTGTGGCAAATTGGATTACAGCCCAATTTATACTAGTTAAATTGAGGAATGCCTCCAAAAAAAGAAAATCAAAATATATATGAAGCCGTGAAGCCACACTCCACGGCATCTGCTGTTTTCAAACAATCAAAATATTGCCGAAACGTCGGTATCGCTACATTTCCCTTGTTTATTTCCACCAATTTGTCAACGCCTTCTCCTGATCTGCTGCTGGTAAGCTGGTCAGCTTTGAACCCCACCTTCCCAAGCTCAAAGTCTTCCTCCGTCCTACTCCATCTCCATCCCCACGAGCTCCATAAACTAATCTCAGATGTCAAGCTCGCTTCAAATTCTTAAATCCATTTCCAACCCCGTTTGCATCTGAGCACGCGCATTGCTCGAGAACCCGCCGAGCAAGAAACTAATCAAGAAGGGAAGGCAGCTTAGGCATCACACCAGTCAAGAATCCAAGAACCATGCTAGAAGATGAAGCCGCCATGGACGCGGATAGCCTCGTCAGCCAGGGCCCGATGTCGGGGGCGCGGCCAAGCGGCGGTGAGCGCGACTGGGCGGCGGCCGTGCTGGAGCCCGTTCGGTGGCTGCGGATGCTGTGCCGGGAGCTGGGCGCGACGTTCGTGGCTGGGGTGGTGCTGGTGTACGGCCTCAGCCAGGGCTTCGCCGGCTCCTTCTTCCGAGTGGCGTCGGACTACTACTGGAAGGACGTGCAGCGGTTGCAACCAGCCACTGTGCAGTTCCTCTCCGTCTTCTTCTTCATTCCATGGGTGCTCAAGCCGCTCTGGGGGATCTTGACCGACGTCTTTCCCGTCTGCGGGTACCGCCGCCGCCCGTACTTCCTCTTCTCAGGTTAGCCGGCCGGCCGGGAATCAATCGTCAAGGCATTTTTTTTTTTTTCAAACGAATCATATTCAAAACCATCTTTTTTATCTGTTGCCGTTGTTATGTCTTATGTAGGTGTTAATTTCAGTTATATGCCTGCGTATAAACAGATTTCACTTTCCCCCGCAAGGATTTACCAATGCTTACTATTAGGGCCCTTTTGGATTTGGATATGTTAATTCGTTACAATTGTCTATGATCTTGATAACTAATGGCTTGACCATTGCTGTGGGGGTAGCTGAAAAACATGGCTCTAATTCAGCATAACCATTGCTGGATGTGGTCTTTGTGGGTCTGAAAGGGATTTTGTAAATGTGGATGAGAGTCTTTCGACTGTGACATATCATTGTGGAGTAGGTTTGAATCCTTGGCAGTGTGTGCATTGTTTATTTGAGGTTTGATCTTAATTAGTTGGTGACGAATTATGAGTGAGGTAGTGTTTGCCTCCTTTTGGGTTAAGATTATTATTTAATACATGTCATTTTCAGCTTGTTTACCATTTTGAGCACAGTTTTCATGTTTTCCAATGTAAGTCTTTTCTAGTTTTGTGTAGTACACTTTTCTTTCTTTTTTCAAAAAAAAAAAAAGGACTTCTTTCCAAGCCTACAATTTCCGAAAAGCTCCGTGTGAGTATTCATCTGTGTAGTTTTTGTTTCATTTAATTTATTTGGATGGTAAGTTGTTATTTTTCTGCAATTAATTAGAGAGTACGTGCAACAGGAACATCTTTTTCCAATGTAAACACCTAAACTGTGAATTTCCCTCTTTTTCTTTCTCAGAAAAATAAGACTTCTTTCCATGCCTTGCAAATCTCTGTGTGAAGATAATATTTTCAGATAACAATTTCAGAAAGTGAATGTGGCTGTAACATACGATGCCATAATGAATTAATTAAACCCCGTAGCTATTTTTATATTTTCTTCTAGTAGCATGATTGTACAGTGAAAATAGGACACAAATGCAAAGATGGTTGTTAATACTGTTTCTTTATTATGGATCCAATGGTATTTAATAGGTTACATATTTATAACTGCATATTTGGTTTATTTTGAGTTTTTAACCAAATACATGGACTGTAGGAGTTATATGATTTGTAAGAGTAGATCAATAGTTGTAGCGACTGTAGAAATTTCTTATGGGAAACCACAAATCTGGCCTTGTTTCACTGATAGATCCTTGTTTACTTTTCATGATGGTAGGAATACTTGGAACGGTTTCAGCTACTATCGTTGCAATGACTATTGGATTGCCAGTGAGTTCTGCTGTACTTTGCTTGGTGGGGATCTCAACAGCAGTTGCCATTGCTGATGTAACAATAGATGCTTGCATTGCAAAGAATAGTATTGATAAGCCAGCACTGGCTCCAGACATGCAGAGCCTTTGTGCATTCTCATCGTCTCTAGGTGCACTTGTTGGGTATGCTACAAGTGGCATGTTTGTCCATCATCTTGGAGCACAGGTCAATTTCTGTCCAAATGCTCTATTTTGCTAAGTTTCATCCATGTCTGTTGTTTCTGTGAGAAATTATACGTTGAATGACTTCTGGCTTAATGTAGGGTGCGTTAGGTGTTATGGCTATACCTCCTGCCACAGTGATTTTCCTTGGATTTTTCATATATGAGCTGAAAGCACGTCAGCATAATGTTAAAGAGAAGGTATGTTGACAAATGATCTTTCACCATTTATTATGATCATATTACTACTTCATTTTACCAAACATGATGTTCTATCTGGCACTATCTCATGTGGCTTGGTTTGTCTAAGCTGAGTTATGTTATTTTACATTGTTCTTCCAGAATCCTAGCAAAGTTTTAGAATAAAATAACTCTGATGCTTCAGCAATTGAAATTCTTCAGGCAAATCGTTAAATAAATTAATGATTTCTCCGTTAAACTAGAAGTGAACCTAGCGGGTTAACTGAAGAGGGTGGCGATGCATATATGTGTGGATGGGTGGGTGGGGACAAGAATCCATGTACGCAACGTCATAGTGATGAAAGAAAAAACATGAAGAATACAGAATAACTTGATTTCAGAATCACTGATATGCTAATGAAATGCAGGTTTTGAACAAGGTTAGTGGGGCAGTAAAAGGAATGGTTCGGACTATAAGGTATCCAGTAGTGTGGAAGCCGTCTCTTTACATGTTCCTTTCGCTGGCTCTGAGTATCAGCACCCATGAGGGGCAATTCTACTGGTATACTAACAAGACACCACCTAATCCTGGATTTTCACAGGTAAAAGTTTGTTTCCTTGCCTGCTTGATGTGATTGCTAATAAGTAGATCTGTTGGACAGAGAATAGTAATCATTCTTTTCAAGAACAGAACAATGTTAATCTTGATCTGCAACATAATGGCCTTGTCCTGCACGATCTAAAGTCCGTGTCATGGATGACCCGGAGATGCAGTCTGTTCAGAAAAATGGGTTTGCAGTTAAAAAATTAAATGAGACCAACCTATGAGGAACTAGATAGTTTTCATTAATTAAGAAGAAAATAGGTACCCAAATCCGAGTTGAATATGAAAGCGGACCTAGGTGGTTAGATGCATGACTACAAGTACCATCCAACTAGTTGAGTTAGGCTCACTTTGAATCTGCAATTCATATTAGTGAACATATTTCTGTGTAGGGAAGTCATATTTGTTGCTTTATACCGCCAGCAACGCATTGCGTGTTTAACTGAAAGTCAATGTAGACATGCTGGATCCTCACAAATGGTTATGTTGATGACGTAATTACTGTAGTCATACAGGTGAGGTAGGAAGGGGTGTATTGAACTGAGAACTCTAATTTGAATAGTGCCAGTGAACTTAAACTTAGTAGTGTATGTGGTCGACACGACACATGATGATCTTCACTTTTCATTTAATTCCTTGCTTCCCACCTTTTAATCTGCTAAGGCAAAGTTTTATATCTATCCTTATAACGCCATAAGGGCACGAGAGATTTGGAGGAAAGTACAAAAACCTAGAAATAAAATAAGATGTCTAGGTACAACACCAATCATTCAAGTAATTTGAAACTAACAAAAGCAAGATCTAACTGAAAGAAACCCAGATAAAAAAGCTGCCCTCATGTGGTCCCACCAGCAATATTGCTTGCTCAATAATGCTGTCCTGAATGTCCCTAACAGATGCCTATGATGAACTGGTATACCATTATCCTATGTTTTTTTGAAAAAAAAATCTTTTTATTTTAGCCTGGAAAGTGTTATAAGTTATAGACTGGTCTGGGTTGTTCTGTAGAAATGTTCTGTGCAGTAAAGTGTGACCCAGTATAGAAGATATGAAAAACTTTACCAACAATTAAATATGACTGCTCTGTCATGATTCTGCAAGTGACCAGAGTTTCCTGTCGAACAAACAGAGAATTCCAAAATCAAATGCTCTTGAAGAGAACAAAAACTCTGCAAATGCCAAACAGAACATTATTAGGGCATCACTCTCATGAGAACAATACAAAAGATGCATGAAAATCATTGTTGCTTGCACCCCCACCTCCTCCATGGATGCAGGAATTCGTCGGGGTGGTCCACGCCATCGGCGCGGTGGCGTCCATGCTAGGCGTACTCGTGTACCACAAGTGCCTCAAGGACTACCCGTTCCGGAGCATCCTCTTCTACGCGCAGCTGCTGTACGGCGTGTCGGGGCTCCTGGACCTCACCTTCGTGCTCCGGTGGAACCTGGCGCTCGGCGTCCCCGACGCGGCGTTCGTGACACTGGAGGAGTGCGTGTCCCGTGTGGTGGCCCGAGTCCGGCTGATGCCGATGATGGTGCTGAGCACCAAGCTGTGCCCGCCGGGCGTGGAGGGCACCTTCTTCGCGCTGCTCATGTGCATCGACAGCGTCGGCATGCTGGCGGCCAAGGCCGGCGGCGCGGCGGTGCTGCGCGCGCTGCACGTGACCAGGACCGACTTCGGACGCCTCTGGCTCGCCGTGCTGCTGAGGAACGTGCTCAGGCTCGCCACGCTGGGCGCCATCGGCCTCGTGCCCGCCGCTGGCCAGACCGACGTGCTGGTGCCCCCCGAGCTCATGGTGAGCTCGCCGGCTAGTGTGACCGACGACGACGACGAAGAGAGGCTGCAGCTGGCGATGCTCACTTCACACACTGACGATGTATAATAATGATCCACCACGTTGTCGTATACGGAGTAGAGTAGAGAGATTGACTGATCCATTGCGCATGAACAAGAGCTGGAGGGAGCTCCCGGAAATTGTTTTTTTTTTTTTTTTTTTTTCGTCGAGGATGATCTGAGCATCCTTACTTCCGGTCCTGAGTCCTGTTAAACATCACAATACTCTAGCGTCCTCATCGCAAGAAATTTCTGAGCGTCGAACAGCATGTAACGTGTACACAGTAAAGTAAATAAAAAAATAAATAATTGATC
>JADLZK010010120.1:80000-108023 GCA_015847255.1 Hyparrhenia diplandra | reverse complement strand
AGAATTTCCACAAGCACAAATTCCGCTTTTTATGGGTCCAAAGATTCTTTCACAAAACAATCCATCTTTTTCTGGTTTATCGGTTTTATAATGAAAAGTGGAGGGCCTTGTGACTTCCCCAACGACTTCCCCATTAGGTAGGATTTTTTTAGCCCAAGCCTTTATTTGTTGAGGGGAAACGAGTCCAATTTGAAGTTGTTTATGTTTATATTGGTCAATCATAAAATAGAAATAAGAAAAAAATTTATATTTATTCCGATCAAACATCCTCCCTATTAACCTGGAAGTTCTTCTCAGATACAAGGAAATGGTTCAGTTCTAGAGCCAAAGATCGTAGTTCTCGAACGAGCACTCGAAAAGATTCTGGCGGATCCTCGTGATTAGGCACTCTTTTTCCCCAGATCGTAGCATTAAGTATTTCTTGGCGAGCTATAAGATGATCAGATTTATAAGTAAGTATCTCTTGTAAAATATGAGCAACACCAAATCCTTCTAAAGCCCAAACTTCCATTTCTCCTATTCGTTGTCCCCCTTGCTTGGCTCTTCCTCTAACGGGTTGTTGGGTAACAAGTGAGTAGGGCCCAGTAGAACGTCCATGAATTTTCTCATCAACTTGATGAATTAATTTTAAGATATAGGACTTCCCTATTAGAACAGGCTGTTCGAAGGGATCTCCTGTTCTTCCATCAAATATTCTGCTTTTTCCCGGGTACTCGGGTTCAAATACCCATGGATTTTTTGTTTGTTTACTGGCTTCATATAATTCCGAAAACACAAGTTTTCTTGAAGCCTCTTGCTCATATCTCTCATCAAAGGGTGCTATTCTATAATGTTTCTTTAGCAGATCCCCTGCTAATCCGAGCGAGCTTTCAAATATTTGTCCCACATTCATTCGTGAGGGTACTCCTAAGGGATTGAAGACCATATCAACAGGTGTTCCATCTTGCAAATAGGGCATATCTTGCCTAGGCAAAATTTTGGAAATGATCCCCTTATTCCCGTGTCTTCCGGCTACTTTATCCCCAACTTTGATTTCACGTTTCTGTAAAATATATACACGAACCATTATGTCAAAGGGGTCCCTCTGGATCCATTTCACATCGATAACGCGCCCTCTTCCACCTATAGGTAGTTTGAGAGAAGTTTCTTTTGAAGTGGATACCTCAAGACCAAAAATAGCCCGTAATAATCCAGCTTCCGCGATATACGACGATTCGCTCGCTATCTGAGGCGTTAATTTACCTACTAAAATATCGCCAGTTTCTACCCAGGATCCCAACCTCACAACTCCATTTCTGTCCAAATTGCGGAGTAAATGTTCTTCTAGATGTGGTATTTGTTTAGTGATTTTTTCAGCGGAGCCCTGGCTTGTCGTATCCGTCTGAATTTCATATTTTCGGATGTGAAAAGAAGTATAAATATCCTCATATACCAAACGTTCACTAATTAGTACTGCGTCTTCAAAATTGTAACCCTCCCAGGGCATATAAGCTACTAAAACGTTTTTTCCTAAAGCAAGTTCCCCGCCAACAGTAGCTGCTCCCTCCGCTAAAATTTGCCCTTTTTTAATGGATTTACCCCGCGGAACCCGAGGTTTTTGGTGCATACAAGTATTTTTGTTAGAGCGCCGATGGGCAACTAAAGGAATACTTATGGTCTTCCCACTACTTGATAAAAGGATCTTGTGACTATCACTAGAAATGATCTTTCCCTCGCGTTCGGCTATAACGGAAACCCTCGAATCTAGAGCTGTTTGTCGTTCCAATCCAGTTCCAACAATGCACTTCTCGGACCGAGAAAGTGGAACTGCTTGGCGCTGCATATTAGAACTCATTAAAGCCCGATTCGCATCATTATGCTCAATAAAAGGAATGAGAGAACCTCCAATAGAAAAATATTGGAAAGGAAAAATACTTCTAACATGAATCTGTTCCCATGCAATAGTCAGGAATTCTTGACGGTATCTAGCTGGAACAACCTGTTCTTCCTGAATACCCTGATTCAAGGACAAAGAATTTCCTGCTGCTATCATATAATATTCATCTCTATTTGGTGATAAATAAACTACCTGTCTCTCTTTTTTTTCTTTTGCTTTCTCAGATATTTCATAAAACGGACTTTCTATAGATCCCCACCAGTGATCAATTCTCGCATGAATAGCTAACGATCCGGTAAGTCCAACATTGATTCCTTCGGACGTGTCAATTGGACAAATACGCCCATAGTGACTCGGATGAATATCTCGGCTACGAAAACTTGCAGTTCTCCCCGTCAATCCTCCAGGACCCAAACAACTCACTTTTCGCCCATGAACCGTTTGTGTCAATGGATTGGTTTGATCAAAAACTTGAGCTAAGGGGTATGTGCCAAAAAAGGTCTCATAAGTAGTTATTAATAAAATCGAAGTTGAAGTTGGAGTTACCAAAGTTTGTGGAGTCGGTTTCGATTGACGTATGAATACTCTACGGATAGTTTTTTGAACCGCATGTTGTAAACGGCCAAGAGCCAGTCCGAATTGATCTTGTAACAGATCCGCAACCGAGCGAATACGTTTATTTTTCAAGTGATTCATATCGTCATCGTCAAGTATACCCGTTCCAAATTTCATTCCAATCAAATGATCCGTAGCGGCCAATACATCTCGTGGTAACAAGAATGTATTGTTCTGAGGGATATCAAGATTCAGTCTCCGATTCATATTTCGTCGACCAACTCTTCCTAATTCACATTTTTGTTGAAAAAATTTCTTTTGTAATTCCTCGCATAAGGACTCCGAAAATACCAGGTCCCCACCTACACAAGCAAATTGTTGATAAAACTCCAAAATAGCTTTTTCTTTTGACTCAATCCTCTTCTTCTCCTTAGCATTCGGGAAAGACAAGAAAATTTCGGGGTAGGAAACATTATCTAAAATTTCTCTTAGATTCGAACCCATAGCTGATGATAGAACTAAAATAGATATCTTTTGTTTTCTACTCACGCGAGCCCATATCCTTTCTTTTTTATCAATTGCTAATTCCGACCTTCCTCCCCAATCTGATATTATAGTACCGGTGTATATAGAAATTCCCTTATGGTCTAATTCCGAGCGGTAGTAAATACCAGGACTTAGCAATATTTGATTGATCACAATTCGGTATATTCCATTTATTATAAAGGTTCCTAAGGAATTCATTATAGGAATGTTTCCAATAGAAATGGTTTGCTTTTGCACATCGAAACCAAAAATTAATCTCGCGGATACATATAATTCGGAAGAATAGGTGAGTGATTCATACACAGCATTCCTTTCTTTTATCGAGGGTTCTAGCAATTGATATCCTTTCGCAAATAATTGAAATGCAATTTCGTGATCTGGATCTTTAATTGTGGGAAACTTCTCAAGTTCTTCCGCCAAGCCTTGATTAATGAATCTACAAAATCCCTCGAATTGGATCTGACTAAATCCGGGTATTGTGGACATTCCCTCATTTCCATTCCGGAGCATTTGAATCTTAAGTTTCCTATTTATAGAAGAAAAATTCCATTATCAGCTCACTCTTCATCAATCCCTACGGATCAATCTAGCAATCATGGAATCCATATTCTGTTTACTGAATCACATGAAATTCTAGGGAACTCCACATACGTATTTCATATATGTATTTCATACATATGAATAGAGACGATTTCGACGAAAGTTCGAATTTAGCAGGGGTCGAAATGGAATAAAAATGAATTGATAAAACAGTCCTAGAAAAAAATTCTGCCACTTAAACTTTATGATATTCTAAAAAGATTGGATAGCAAAGATTTCTCGTTTTATCTCCTTTCTATGAAAGGGATAAAGCCATAATAATTTATAAGCACTAGAAAGTTTGACTTTAGTTCGATTTAGAATAGCACGCTTAGTTTCTTTTTCAAAAAGAATTTGAAGGGTCTTTTTTTTTCGTAGTAGTAGAATTGCTAGAAAATAAAGGATTTCGTTGTAGAATCCTAAAAAAAAGATAAAGTACTTTATTTTTAAAATACTTGTCAATCTAGTTATCCACCTATCTACATATCCTTTCTTTTATCGTAATTGCACTTAGGTGGGCCAAGAAGGTCAGGCTATAATCTATATCAGAGCAAATTCCCTCTTTTTTTTTATTCAAGATATTTAATGCAATGAAAAATTAAAGCACGATTCCCCATAGGGATATGTACATAAGGGGGATCTGTAGATAATAATGCTGTTCGGACCTGGAGTTTCCTTATATACAGATTAGGGAAACATTTATTCTTATTCTATTTTTTTATGCCATTCAAAATAATGGGGGGGGAATACCGATTTAAGAGTCGTTCACTACTGCAATTCAATGCAATTCAAAAAAAAAAGAATTAAAATTATATTATTATATTAATTATATTATAGTTAATGGTTCTAATTTGTTCTGAAATGGTTCTAATTTGTTCTGAATTTTGCAGCCTGCGACTGGAAATCCACTTTTTCTTCTTTGTCATCTCAATAGAATAGAAAGAAGCAGGAAGTTTTCTAGTGTTAGTCATGTGTGTTTTAAGATAGAATCCATCGAGGAGAATAAGCGAAACTGGATCCAAAAAAGCAGAAATCGATTTTTTGAAAAAGATTCTAAAAAAGAAAGTAAGTAGAATTAGATTCAAGATAAAAGAAAAAAAGGTTTTAATAATTAGTAAAAAAATGTGGATGAATACTTGCTCTTTTCTTGCTCTTTTGTCGATTTTAGATCGGATTTTTTGGCGGCATGGCCAAGTGGTAAGGCAGGGGACTGCAAATCCTTTACCCCCAGTTCAAATCTGGGTGCCGCCTGATCAAAAATCAATTTTTGGATTGTGGATAAGACCTCCTTACTCTTTCATAGAAAGATAGAAAGCGGGGCAGCAGTAGGGTTTAGGTCAAAAATTAAAATAAACATGGGTAAGTTAGGTATCCAATAAATATTTATTTATCCTAATTTTATGGTATATTCTTACGTCCTTTGCTTATAAAAAAGGTAACAAACGAAAGAAAAAATCTCTCTATTCCCGCGTCTTCTATTCAGAGCATCCCCTACTCCTTTTTAGGGAAAGAGCGATGTATCATATTTCTACTTAATGCTCTCTAATTCTACCAGAAATCATATAAAAATTTGTTAGGAGTAAATTCCTTTAACGGATTCATCCATAGTCTTAGGGCAGAATAGAATGGCCTTTTGACTCTGTACCCTTGATTCCACTATGATTATTGATCAATAGTAGAAGAATTCTTTCATAGAAATAGGAGACATAATTTACATGGATATAGTAAGTCTCGCTTGGGCTGCTTTAATGGTAGTCTTTACATTTTCTCTTTCGCTAGTAGTATGGGGGAGGAGTGGACTCTAGGGATACTACCAATTGATTGAGTAGTCGAATTGTAGTATCAACTCTTTTCTTTAATTGATCGTTTTGCATTAATAATTTTGCCAAACTTTATTTTTTCTTTCTTTAGTTTTGTTTCACTCTTGTAAGAAACTCTTTTAAGAAAGTAAGAAAGGGTCGTTCTATTCTACTATGTTCTATTCCAGTATAATAGAATAGAAAGGGCGATTATAGTAACTCATAATTTCTATTCTACTAGAAATTATGAGTAAAAAGAAAGTTCTATACATAAGAAAATTAGAACACAAGAAAATTAGACTTTCTTACACGAAGCTATTCACAACATATCGCACATTTTCCATTTATACTATTTTCTTATTCTTAGAAAATTTTTTATGTTCTTTTTTTTTTACTGAAAAAAGAAGTTGAATTAGACTACTATTTCAATCTACTAATCGATTCTATGTAGATTCAAGATAATATAATAGAAAGAATCTAAAGTGTGGTAGAAAAAACTATATGTAGTTCTTTCTACCACACTTTATGATTCCAACCAGACCCTTTCATTTAAGACTTGGATTTTTTATTTTCTTTAATCCCTTTTTCATTTCTTTAATGATTAATTGGAATTCCAATTAATCATTTTGACTGGCTGTTTTTACATAAATAATAAGTAAAAAGGCAGTAGGAACTAGAATGAACAATGCTGTAGCAATAAATGCGAGAATATTGACTTCCATAACCTCTTTATTTTTTTTTCACAATAACTCGGGATGTAATCCCATGGAGAGGAAAAAGGGGTATCCTGTAAATTCAAGGGGAGGACTTGCATTCTGATAATACTGAATCAATTCAATATTATGAATATTGGATCTATCAAATCAATTCATGGTTGATAGTGGAATAATATAACATAGGAAGATCTCTTATCCATACTAAGACCAAAATAAAATAGGTTTTTTGATTGGATTCGAAACCCCCTCTATTCTATTTTTCATTCTTTTCTACTTTTGCTTTTCTATATGTATAACCCAAAATCTTTCTTATCTTATCCAATTTTCCTTCCTTTTTCTTATAGTTATACATACAATTATGTATGTATTCCGGTAAAATAACGGTACTCTATTTCATAAGAGTCGAATAGGAAGTTAAGATGAGGGTAGTATCATCATAAAAATAGAGTAGTATCCTAAATTATACTAATCCACGTATGATATGTATGCCTTTCCTTATCAACCGGAAGTAGTGAAAAAAAATTCTATACTGCACTGATCTCTTTTTACTGAGAAATGCAAAAAAAGAAAAGTGAAGTAAGGGTGCCCCATAGATATTTGATCTTGCCTCCTGTCCCCCCCTTTTTTTCATCAAAAATTTCCATGAAAAAAGGAAAGATGAATTTGTCCATTCATTGAACCCTAGTTCGGGACTGACGGGGCTCGAACCCGCAGCTTCCGCCTTGACAGGGCGGTGCTCTGACCAATTGAACTACAATCCCTGCGGGGTGTATGGCATGCCTATTCTTAAATAGAAGATTCGATCCGTCTGTCGTGCTCTAAGAAATAGACGAATCATATACTACATACCCGCATATCCTATACGGGTATAGTGAGAGTGGCATAACTAGTATGTTGCGATTTTTTATCCCTAAAAATAAATGATAATCCGCCTTTCCATAAGAAAGGCTCTTTTCTTTGTCTTTTCTTTGTAAGATAAAGAATCAGAGAGATATGGATTAGAAATCAATTTCTCCGTTTCTCTTTATCCTTTATTTAATCCATTTTTTTTTTTCTTCCATAAAAAATAATGGATTTAGTTCATATTCACGAAGCCCCAAATTTTTGGGCCGAGCTGGATTTGAACCAGCGTAGACATATCGTCAACGAATTTACAGTCCGTCCCCATTAACCGCTCGGGCATCGACCCAGGAAGAATTTATTCTAGGCTTTTTGATAATCTATGATTAACCTCTTTTTATAATACTCCCTACCCCCAGGGGAAGTCGAATCCCCGCTGCCTCCTTGAAAGAGAGATGTCCTGAACCACTAGACGATGGGGGCATCACTAGACGATAGCACCGTATACAACCACTCGTCATTATACTATAATGATAGTATGAGCAGTTTTTTGGAATTGTCAATATACTCTTCGAACTAGATCAAAGAAAAGAGTCTTTACTACTTTTCTGTTATGCTTTCATAGGATTTTTTTTAGTTGATGGTTAGGTTAATTCACGGATCATCCCCTACTTTTTAAGCTTTTTAAGGTTAAGGAAATTCGTTTAAAGGGTATAGAATAAGAATAGACTAATAAAAAGGAATCTAAATTAGTTCAGTACAGGTATTGATTTGATTGCTATAACAGGAAAAAGAGTCCAATTCATTTTTTTTTTTTTTGCAATTTTAACTCTGTGCTTCGTTTAGTGTTCAGACCAAAAATGTGGGCATCTCGCACTAAACTAAGTCATAAAATTGCAAAAAAAAAAATGGAGACATTTTCAAAAAAGAAATGAATGAATTTAGTAGAAAAGTACTTTATCGGATTCGAACCGATGACTTCTGTCTTACCAAGGCATTATTCTACCACTAAGTGAAAAGCCCTTTATCGGATTTGAACCGATGACTTATGCCTTACCATGGCATTACTCTACCACTGAGTTAAAAGGGCTTTTTATTCAATAATTAGCCACTTTCATTTACCATTATGGGTCTACTGCATAATGTACATAATATGTACATATTATATGTATATGTATATATTAATGTACATAATATATACATATATAGATATATATATAGAGATTTTTTTTCTATATATCGAGATCGAGATATCGAAGTTTATTTATAGGTATTTATTATTATATTATTAGATAAATAAATACATATACATATCATGTATAATAAAATACATGAACAGAGAGTTGACACACCCAAAAATTTTTATATATATCGGATACATTTGAAGAGGCGAAGTTCATAGGTATGTAAACACGATCTCGTACGACTCACCAAACCAAAGCCCGGAAGTTCCATTTTTTTTTTAAGAGGAGAACAAATATGTATCAATTGTTGAATCGGATACAACAATGGGCCAAAAAGGCCAAAGGGGCAATAAGAACTGCTGTTAAGTTAAAAAAAAATGATAAACTTTTTTTTTTATCTTTAGGCTATTCACTTTTCACGTGCTCAGAATGTTCTGCAGAATTAGGGACTTTTTTCTTCTATTGGCTGATCTTATGATGAGAACTTTCTACATTTATGTTTTATTTCCCTTAATTCTAATTGGGTGGGGTATAAAGGAATTTGCGCTCTTCATATACCCATATGGCTGGATAGTAATTTTAAGTGATATACTTCTTATCTGTTTTGGTGAGAGATTGAAACAATTTTATTCTAAAAAAAAGTTGGGAGTCGAATTTCTACTGCAGAGTATAAAAATTATACTACTGCCTGCCCAACAAAAAATAAAAAGCATATCCTACATACCTAACTCCTCCGGGTTCAGGGTTTTCCGTTTCCGAACACTAGGAAAAGGGAGGATTCTCGATTTTGATCCTAGGGTTAAAAGGCAGGGGACATATACCCAATATGATTCTTAGGAGGAACGTTTGGTAATGGTTCTCTATGCTCTTTTTTATGTGTTCTTAGTTCTATTCATCTTCTTTGATTTGATTATTTTAAACAAGAATCTAATAAACTAGACTAGAATTGAGCGGAAAAGAAGAGAGGAAATTTGGAAATGAAGGGGATCGACTAACTAGAGACTTTCCGGATCCTCTTTATGAAGAGTTTGAGGAATCCTCATAAGAGTCCTCTGATTTAAATTTTCATCAGGTAAATCTGTCGATTCGTATCTGCTTTTCTTTTTAAGTTATTACTCTTTGTTGCTTCTCTCAAGCGATAGACGAAATCTATGATAAATTTTGGAAAGTCATCTCACTCCTTCCCTATGGCTCGCACTTCATGATACGTGGAGGAAGAAAACATCTTTCCCAATTTCTTTGTTCAATTCTGAACAAAAAAGAAAAGGAAGAAAGGGATTTATGGGGACTGTACTGCCTTTATATCTCTTAGTATATATTGTAGGAATAATTAAATGATTCCTTACAACAGTATGGCACATTTACGTCCTCACAAATAATGATCCTTGTAGTCATAACCGTAGAATAGATCCTAATCGAAATGCATACATTTGGTTCATACGCTATTGGTATGGTAAGAAGAGATGTATTTTACAGACTAGAGAGGGGCTATCTAAATCCTAAAGTAAAGGCACGCGATTGGAGTACCAACCGCCCACCGCCATGAACTTTCTCCTTTGATTCGATAAGGTGGAATTAGCCTCCTTCTCGAATGGCTACCCTTGACAAAGGGTAGCATTGGTATCATAATCTACATGTAGCGGGTATAGTTTAGTGGTAAAAGTGTGATTCGTTCTATTAATAACTGAATTTGAAATGATATACTTAAGGCATCCTTAAGTTTTTTTATATTCATATTCCGATGAAAACTTTAGTTCTTATAAAGGGTTTAATCCTTTTCCTCTCAATAGCATATTGAGGAAGAATATACATTCTCGCGATTAGTATCCAAAGACTAATTGAATTTGCATCTAAAATACAAATTCGATTATGAGTACGTAGTCGCGAAGCAAAATTTTGCATTGGATTAAGTATTCCGATAAGTATTCCGATTGAATAAATATGAGTAAAGGATCTATGGATGAAGATACAAAAAAGTTTATTTCCAATCGTAACTAAATCTTCTTTTGTTTTGTAGGAAATAGAAGCCCAATAGCTAAAAAACGATGGTTTTGGTTTACTAGAACCATCAGTATATTATATTGTTTCAGCTCGGTGGAAACCCAACTCTTTTCCTCAGGATCTCTTGAATGAAATTAGGGAACGAAGTAAGTAGATTAGATAGATATTTAGGAGAATTTCTATCTCCTATTCTATAGGGATCATCTAGAAAGCGGAGAGCTTTGGTTCCATTCAGACAGAAAAGCTGACATAGATGTTAAGTGGTGAGAATATCCATAAAGGAGCCGAATGAAATCAAAATTTCATGTTCGGTTTTGAATTAGAGACGTCAAAAATAATCAACCAACGTCGACTATAACCCCTAGCCTTCCAAGCTAACGATGCGGGTTCGATTCCCGCTACCCGCTCCATTCTGTATAAAAAGACTATTCCATTTGTTTGTCTAGACATGGTAGAGACTTGTATTCAACCTTTTTCTTTCGTCCACCAGTTTTCGGCCCTACAGAGCGGAGTAGAGCAGTTTGGTAGCTCACGAGGCTCATAACCTTGAGGTCACGGGTTCGATTCCCGTCTCCGCACTTAGACTTAGCAGTCCGTATAGTATAAATGGACTATTCCATTTGTATAGATATGGTAGAGGGCTATATCCAACCTTTTTTTATTCAGCAGGCAGAAAAAAAAAAAAAAATGAAAGAAAAGCATAGCCTATCCCCCTTTAAAAACCGTTTGTCTCTTGTTTGTCTCGGCGAATCCCCGGTTTAGGGAACTTTCTTAGAAAGTTGGATTTGCGCCCTCGAAGCACTCTTTTTTTTTTGAGTCGGGTGCAAAGGAAGGATAAGATAGGAAGGGGTGTAGTTAAGTAGTCAACTAGACTGAATTTTTTATCATAGCACCTTACTAAATTAAGCTGGCGAGCGACGGGAATCGAACCCGTATCTTCTCCTTGGCAAGGAGATGTTTTACCACTGAACTACGCTCGCTACATTGAACTACGCTTGCTACGGCCTATATTTTATAGGGTATATCCACCTGGGTCGACCGTCTATGTCTGGGTCGACCGTTTCATTTTCTATTAGAGTTTTCTTTTTATTAATTGTCTATCAATCAATATTCTAATGGCAATAGAATTTCATAATAATGAAAGAGAATAGGTAATAATTCGGAACGAAAATTTTAATGTGTATAAAAATCCGAATTTTTTCGAAAAAAGGGCCTTTCTTTTTATTTATTTTGTATCGGGTTACTAAATACTAAACAAATTCAAGAAATAAGAGAATTCAGAATAGCTACCAGAAAGACTAATCCAATCCATAATGATGTACCGGAAAATACAACGTTTTTATTATTTGACCAACCATCAGGAGAAGCAAATACAAGGGGTACACTAATTACTAAAACTGAGGAAGTCGCAATTAATGCAAAAACAGCTAATTGGAAAGCAATAGTCATATTTTTAATCCTCCAAACTACCTTCAAATAAAGTTGACTACGTATTTCTATTTGATCCCTCACTTAATCAAAATTGTACGAAAATACAAGAAGTAGGAGGGGTTTAATCATGAATCCATTGATTCTTCTTTTTATTAAAACTTTTTCCTTACCGCTTTTATTTGGATATGGAGTTGAGGGGAGGGGATTTAGCCTTTATTTCACAAACGAGCGGATTCTGTATCCGTGTATACAGTATACAGAGATATATTGAAAGTGGACTTGCATCTGAGATGAGTTAGTAAATTAGATCATTTCATATAGCTATGTTCTATTTGTAGGAATAAAATAAGGATTGGGCTGTGGAGAGATGGCTGAGTGGTTGATAGCTCCGGTCTTGAAAACCGGTATAGTTCTAGGAACTATCGAGGGTTCGAATCCCTCTCTCTCCTTTTGTATATTGAATACATTTGTTTCTTTCTATCTATGTTTTTCTTTGTTCAGCCCCCTTATATCATTCTTTCATAAAAAAGCATGAATGGCTCGGCTAGATGGAATAACCGAGCCAGAACAGAAAAAAACTAGAACAGGTATAAATAAAAAATCTTAGTTAAGAGGGGTCATGTAAAGAACAGGTTCCAAATCACGATCAATTCCCTTTTCAAAGCCTGCTGCAGCAGCTCGGGCTCTTCCTGCATGCCACAAATGGCCCACAAAAAAGAAGAATCCTAGAACAAAATGGGAGGTCGCTAACCAACTTCTAGGAGAGACATAATTAACTGCATTGATCTCGGTAGCTACGCCACCCACGGAATTTAAAGAGCCTAAAGGAGCATGGGTCATATATTCTGCTGAACGTCGTTCTTGCCAAGGTTGGATGTCTTTTTTCAACCTACTCAAGTCCAAACCGTTGGGGCCCCTTAGAGGTTCTAACCACGGAGCACGAAGGTCCCAAAAACGCATAGTTTCCCCTCCAAAAATAACCTCTCCCGTTGGGGAACGCATTAGATATTTACCTAAACCCGTCGGTCCTTGGGCAGACCCTACATTAGCTCCAAGACGCTGGTCTCTAACTAGAAAAGTAAATGCTTGAGCTTGAGAAGCTTCTGGGCCAGTGGGCCCGTAAAACTCACTTGGATAAGCCGTATTATTGAACCAGACAAAACAACAAGCGATAAAACCAAAAACAGATAAAGCACCTAAACTATAAGACAAGTAAGCTTCGCCAGACCATACAAATGCACGGCGAGCCCATGCAAAGGGTTTGGTTAAGATATGCCAAATTCCGCCAAGTACACAAATGGAACCCAACCATACATGTCCCCCAATTATATCTTCTAAATCATCCACACTAACAATCCATCCTTCTCCCCCAAAAGGGGATTTTAGTAAATAACCAAATATAACACCGGGGCTAAGGGTCAAATTGGTAATTTTTCTTACATCCCCCCCGGGGGTCCAGGTATCATATACGCCGCCAAAATAAAAAGCCCTTGAGTACTAGAAGAAAAGCACCTAGACCTAACAAAATTAAGTGAATACCCAAAATTGTAGTCATTTTATTTCTATCTTTCCATACATAACCAAAGAATGGAAAAGATTCTTCAAGAGTCTCGGGTCCCAGAAGCGCGTGATAAATGCCACCGAAGCCTAAGACTGCGGAGGAAATTAAGTGAAGTACTCCGGATACAAAGTAAGGAAAAGTATCTAGAACTTCTCCCCCCGGCCCTACTCCCCAACCTAGAGTAGCTAAGTGCGGAAGTAAAATCAACCCTTGTTCATACATGGGCTTTTCTGGTACGAAATGGGCCACTTCAAATAGGTTCATTGCTCCGGCCCAGAATACGATTAATCCGGCATGGGCTACATGAGCTCCAAGTAGTTTACCGGACAAATTGATAAGTCTGGCATTCCCAGCCCACCAAGCAAAGCCGGTGGTTTCTTGGTCACGACCAGCTAAAACGAAAGTTCCATTAAAGAGCGTTTCCACGTGGTAGAACCTCCTCAGGGAATATAAGATTTTCATGAGGCTGATCCTGAGCTGCCATCCACGCACGAATACCCTCATTTAAAAGAATATTTTTGGTGTAGAAAGTCTCAAATTCAGGATCTTCCGCTGCACGGATTTCCTGGGAAACGAAGTCATAGGCACGTAGGTTCAGAGCCAGACCAACTACGCCAATAGCACTCATCCATAAACCGGTGACGGGTACAAATAGCATAAAGAAATGTAACCAACGTTTATTGGAAAAAGCAACACCAAAGATTTGGGACCAAAAGCGGTTAGCAGTGACCATTGAATAAGTTTCTTCAGCTTGAGTTGGGTTAAAAGCACGGAAGGTATTTGCACCATCGCCATCTTCGAATAGAGTGTTTTCTACGGTAGCCCCGTGGATAGCGCATAGCAGAGCTGCGCCTAATACTCCGGCAACTCCCATCATATGAAATGGGTTCAACGTCCAATTATGAAATCCTTGGAAGAAAAGGATGAACCGAAATATAGCTGCTACGCCAAAACTCGGCGCAAAGAACCAACCAGATTGTCCCAGTGGATAAATAAGGAATACGGAAACAAAAACAGCGATTGGACCAGAGAATGAAATTGCATTATAAGGCCGCAATTGAACAGACCGAGCAAGTTCAAATTGACGTAGCATGAAACCTATTAGTGCAAAAGCTCCATGGAGAGCGACAAAAGTCCAAAGACCACCTAATTGACACCAACGAGTAAAATCTCCCTGTGCTTCTGGTCCCCATAGTAGCAACAAAGAGTGTGCTAAACTATTGGCAGGTGTGGAAACCGCCGCGGTTAAGAAATTGCAACCTTCCAAATAGGAACTAGCCAATCCATGGGTATACCAAGAAGTTACAAAAGTAGTCCCTGTAAACCAACCCCCTAAAGCGAAATAAGCACAAGGAAAGAGCAATAAGCCGGACCATCCTACAAAAACGAAACGGTCCCTTCGTAACCAGTCGTCCATAATATCAAATAGATCGTTTTCTTCTTTAGTAACTCTACCAACGGCTATAGTCATAGTGATCCTCCTATTCAATTACTTCAACCATTTTCGAGCACCTCATATTACTTCCAGGGCATACGATAGTTTGATTATCTGTGGACGATTTCTTTCTCGTTCAATGCCCTTTTTCAGTCGTCTCGAAGATAGAAATTTTGCATTTTTATCTATGGGGTCACAACCAAGGTCGTGCTAAATCCACGAATTTCATTTAATTCATTTTTCTTATACTATAGAAAAAGAAAAGAAATAAAGAAATAAATATTTGAATTCAGCATTATTCCATGATTTCAATTTCAAAGTCTATTTTTTAAGGGAAAACCCCTCTTTTCTCATTCGCTCTCTATTGCACGGGTGGAAGAACAAAAATAGGATTCTAAAAAAAAAAGAAAGATATTGAAAAGAAAAATTGACTTTTGAAACCCTTTATTCATTATGTGTAACGGAAAAGAGTTGCGATTTCTTCTTATTCCTATAGAACGTCTAGTAACAAGAATATGAAATCGTAAATAGCGAAAAATTCTTGCCTTGCGCGATCTAAGTCTAAGGAAAAAAAAAAAAAAAAAAAAAATACACCAATTTCATCCACATCGAATTTATATATCAGAATAGCGGATAGAGGCATCATTCAAGGGGTCAGGTCTACTTACTTTATCTTTCTTTCCAATTTTATTGTGGGTTTGATAAGAACCTTTTTTTTATAACCCGCTTGTTTTATTCTAACAAATTCTATATGGAACTGCCTGCTGAAGAGAAAATAGATCTGATTGTCTCTCAGCCTATATCGAATTTTGGAAAGAAAAAACCGGAATTATATTCTTTTTTTTATTAACATTAAGAAAAAAGAATATAATTAAAATGGAATTGGCAATATAATTTTTATGCACTTTTGAAATGAAAGAAAAAGGAAGGATTTTTTGCAATCGTTATTTCTTGCCTCTGTCATATCATGAAAACCTTTCGATTTGTAACGGGGAGAGATGGCTGAGTGGACTAAAGCGGCGGATTGCTAATCCGTTGTACAATTTTTTTGTACCGAGGGTTCGAATCCCTCTCTTTCCGCCCCCTCGGATCATTTGGGACTTTCGAATTGTAAGGAATTCTGACCCCCGGATTTTCTCATAAATAAATGTACGAAATAAATCCAATTTGAATTTATAAGAAAAAATTCCAAAAAATTTGGGATTTTTACTCCTCACGCCCAGGATTACGTCCTGGGTCATTAGATAAGAATCCAAAGATAAAGAGGGAAACAAAGAATATCACTACTGTATAAACAAAAAGTTTGAGAGTAAGCATTACATAATCTCCAAATTTTTTTTTGTTAAGGAATAGATTACCCATTTTTCCTTACCACACGGATCCACTAGAATGGGTTTTCTTTATTTTGACACCTAAAAATGCAAAAATCAAATCAATTCTTAAAAAAATTGCAAGAATTGATTTATAATAAGCACTCTTATCAATATCAAAAATTAGTTTAGGTATTGTGTGGGTACCTAAAGGTACGTTCAACGTAGGCGCAGGGGGTAGAAAGGCTGATCAAAATTTATTGCTGCAGCTATACATTCAATGAATAAAGATTTCATCGAAAACTTACAGCAGCTTGCCAAACAAACGCTAATAGAAAAAAGAGTACAGGTATGACAGGCATAACATCCACGATTGGGTTGAAAATGGCATAAGCTTCGGGTAATTTGGCGAAGAAAAAGCTAGTCGGACAAAGAACAGAATTAAAACAGATACAGGTTAAACTAAGTATATTAGGCATAACAAGCATTTCATTCTTGTAGAGTAGATAATTGGATTTTGATTGAGTTATTTTTCTAAGGGAAAAAGCAAAAGAAAAGGTAGATTCCAAATCCCCTTTTTTCTTCGGACTTTCCCAAACACAAAATACCTCCTTGTATTCGCATTCTCAAATGAGAATGGAAGAAATTCGACTTTCATATAATATCTTAATAGAATTCCATGTAATGATCAATGCATTTTTGGATTCTATATTATCTGCATGTCTAGAATCCTAGCAAGAAAATACCCCTCATTTTTTAGGTAATTGAAGTGGGATTGACGAATAATATATAAAAATAATAGTGTTTATTAGTGTCTCATAAAACGAAATGACATGGGGCGTGGCCAAGTGGTAAGGCAGCGGGTTTTGGTCCCGTTACTCGGAGGTTCGAATCCTTCCGTCCCAGATTTTTTCTGATGAAGCGAAAGATAGAATCGTATTGTGCCCTGCACAACACAAAAGTTTATTAAAGAGAATAATTATCTCTTATGAACTCGTAGATTAGATTCATTTCTAAGCATTTTTTTGTTTCTCAGAAAACAAAAAATAAAGTGTCAAGTCCAGTCAAATTTAATATCTTTATTTTCATAAAAATTTTTGTCTATCAGGCACATTCAGGATATGCCCCTACTACTCATTACTCATAATACCCCGTATCTATGAAGTGGGAATTCTTACAGGATCCATTTGACACCCAATATGAAAGAAAAGAAGTACTCCCCTATTTATTTTCCCAAAACTAAAGAACTAAAGTAAGTAAAAAAAAGAGGGGGAGTATTCTAATTCTATGTTTCATGGCTAGATTAAAGAGTAGGATGTTTTTAGTTTCAGCACAGGCCTTAAAACTTTTGACCAAGATCGGCGCGAAAAAAAAAGAAAAAGGTTTCCATTCTACGGATAGGGACTCTATTTTTCTATTTTAGGTATTATCTGATTTGCAAATATCCATTTCTAAATCAATGGAATGTGAGGATTAGAGATAAATTCATATATTCTGTCTACTCTACTTTCGAATTGATTGAAAAAAAAAAATTAATGAGGTAAAACACTGTATAGAAAATGAGACCTATCCCTTTATGATAGAGATAGATTTTTGTTGTATTATTTGTTTTCTTGTATTATTAGTAAAAAAGAAGGGTCCTTCTTTTCTTTGGTTAAGCGAAAACGATCTCGATCTGTGATTCTTTAAATATCTAGAATGATCCATTTCGGTAAGGTTAAGGTAAGAACTGTTCATTGGATAGAATGGATTCAAAAAAAAATCGTACTTTTCTTATTTTTTATTTGGAGTTCTTTTAGGTAAAAGAAAGAATGCTATAAGTAAAAGCAAAGACCTTAATTTTACTTATAGCATTCTTTCTTTTGTTATTCGAGTCGAAGAAGTATGAGAATTTTATAACTACCCAAAAACGACCAATCTTTTCATTGGCATAGCTTATTTGTTTAATAGTTAATTGTTTTTGTTACAGAAAAATATATTAATTCATTAAATTAATTCCACTTTTTTTGAGGTTGATAGTTTATTTGTTGGGAAAGAGTCGACCCTTCTCATTTCAGGATTGATCATCTTGAGTTCTCTGTTGAGAATGGAAATTCCATAATAATAATAAATAAGTCTTAAGTAAACTATTTTATTCCTCTTTTCCGAACTATGTTTCATTCATATAAACTATGTTTCATTCATATAATAGAATATGGGTTTAAATAAATTGTATCTTTGCAGAGTGTTCCCCGATAAATACTTATTTCTTTTATCCAATTTTCTCCATAGATAGCAGGTTTGAATTAGTATACAAAAGCAATGACTATTCATGATTCCATCCATATTGGATCAATTCTCGATACCATTTTGCAATGAAATTAGAGGAATGTTATGGTAAAACTTCGTTTAAAACGATGTGGTAGAAAGCAACGTGCGACTTGAAGGACATGATCGATTGTGGATTTTGCTATCCATCATTTTCCATAGTAATGAAAATGCTCTTGGCTCGACATAGTCTGTTCTATTCGTCCCGAACCGAATTTGCGCTGGGTTGTTTGTAAGTAAAGTAAATAGTACACGATGGAGCTCGAGAGGACAGAATTTCTTTTTGATCAAGGGAAAGAATCTATGGTTAGTGAAAACTAATAAATTAGGCCAACTTTGTCAGTCTATCCTTAATATAGAAATAAAAAGGTTAAAATAAGAAAAAGTATAATTTTGGAATGGAAGATTGGAAAAACTTTTTTGATTAAAAGTCTATCTGAATCAATTGTTCATATTTGATTTCTATAGAAGAGTGAAATGCTTTATCGAAGGAAATAAGAAAAAAGAAAGGGTATGTTGCTACTCTTTTGAAAGAAAAAAGAATAGGAGTTCCCGAAGTAATGTCTAAACCCAAGGATTTCACAAATCAAAGATAAAGGATTCCGGAACAAGTAAACACGATTTTCAACCGTCTCAACAATAGAATTAGATCAGAATAAGGAATAAAAGTCAATTTGTTCGAGATGAGATAAAGAAAAGAGTTTAGAGACGACTCAAAAAATTTCGAAGGGTTTTTCTTTTGAAGTTTGTCAGTTAAAATTAGCCAACTTGAGTCATGAGTATAAATGAAATTTGTTTTTTCTTTTCTTTAAGGAAATTAATGCAAGTCATAATCGAATTTCTATCTATTTGCATTATAGACGGAAATTCGAATCATTTTCTCGAGCCGTATGAGGAGAAAACCTCCTATACGTTTCTAGGGGGGGTTGTTTATCTACATCTATCCCAATAAGCTATCTATCGAATCGTTGCAATTGATGTTCGATCTCGAAGAGAAGGAAGAGATCTTCGAAAAGTAGGTTTTTATGATCCGATAAAGAATCAAACTTGTTTAAATGTTCCAGCTATTCTCTATTTCCTTGAAAAGGGTGCTCAACCTACAAGAACAGTTTATGATATTTTAAGGAAGGCAGAATTCTTTAAAGATAAAGAAAGAACTTTGAGTTAATTGAAGAACTAAATGAATAAAAAAGTAGGAGAGGGTCCTTAGTACCCCTGAATTATTTAGACACAATTTGCCTCTTTCTTAGTCCTATTTTTTTTTTTTGCTACATTTATATCGTGCCAATCCAACAAAAGTCCCTATTTTATTTCCTTTTTCTATCTAATTACATTGTATTTCCATTGACAAAGGTCTATTGAACAAATAGAATTTGTAGATAGATGGGTCTCTTTATTGTCACTCCATATTAGGTATTTCTGTCTACACTTCGTTCAAATGATAGGGTTGCTCCTCTTGCATGTACTCTCATACAAGATTATTTTACTTCTTTAAATACAAATTGCCAAAAAAATCACAATTTTGCCATTGTGATTGGGGCTTCTTTTTTTTACCCTTAGCCTTAGTGAAATTTAACCGGATCTGTTCATTTTGGTATTTGAGTGTTTTTTATGGATTTTAAAATCTTTCTTTTGATGCTAATTCAATGTTTTGACAGGAGCGTCCGGTGTAATTTCATCGATTTTTAGATTTTGATCGTATCTAAGAGATCCTATTTATCTGGGTTGCTAACTCAATGGTAGAGTACTCGGCTTTTAAGTGCGGCTATGATCTTTTACATATTTGGATGAAGCAACAAATTCGTCCAGACTCTTGGTAGAGTCTAGAAGACCACGACTGATCCTCAAAGGTAATGAATGGAAAAAATAGCATGTCGTAATAAAATCAATTTCTTTTTTTTTAATAAAAAAATTCTGATTTTCTGGGTCTAGTGAATAAATGGATAGAGCCTGGCTCTAATTCTGGTAAAATAAAAAAAAGCAACGAGCTTAACTTCTTAATTGGTTAATTAGAAGGATTCCCCGATCTAATTAGACGTTAAAAATAGATTAGTGCCTAATGCAGGGAAAGGTTAGGTTTTCCTATGAGTGGACCCTTTACTTTTTTTTTTAGAAATCCTAATTATTCTTGATTATGGATTGAAAAGGGATGTTATGACTTGAATGTGTAAAAGAAACAGTATATTGATAAAGAGACTGTATTCCAAAGTCAAAAGAGCGATTGGCCTGCAAAAATAAAAGATTTGTTCTTGTTTGTTTTGTAATTAGAACAAACATAAACAAATTAGATAGAAAAGGAGCGTAAAAAGTTCTATGGATTAGACTCCCTTTCTTTCCTGGGTTTGTATTATGCAACACCTTGTTCTGACCATATTGCACTATGTATCATCATTTGATAAATCGAGAAATGCTTTTTTCTCTGATTCAAGTAGAAATACAAATGGAAAAATTCGAAGGGTATTCAGAAAAACAGAAATCTCGTCAACACTACTTCGTCTACCCACTTCTCTTTCAGGAATATATTTATGCATTTGCTCATGATTATGGATTAAATGGTTCCGAACCCGTGGAAATTTTTGGTTGTAATAACAAGAAATTTAGTTCAATACTTGTGAAACGTTTAATTATTCGAATGTATCAACAGAATTTTTTGATTAATTCGGTTAATTATCCTAACCAAGATCGATTGTTTGATCACCGCAATTATTTTTATTCTGAGTTTTATTCTCAGATTCTATCTGAGGGGTTTGCGATTGTTGTAGAAATCCCACTCTCGCTAGGGCAACTATCTTGTCCAGAAGAAAAAGAAATACCAAAGTTTCAAAATTTACAATCTATTCATTCAATATTTCCCTTTTTAGAAGACAAATTTTTGCATTTACATTATCTATCACATATAGAAATACCCTATCCTATCCATTTAGAAATCCTGGTTCAACTCCTTGAATACCGGATTCAAGATGTTCCCTCTTTGCATTTATTGCGATTCTTTCTCCACTATTATTCGAATTGGAATAGTCTTATTACTTCAATGAAATCCATTTTTCTTTTTTCAAAAGAAAATAAAAGACTATTTCGATTCCTATATAACTCTTATGTATCAGAATATGAATTTTTCTTGTTGTTTTTTCGTAAACAATCTTCTTGCTTACGATTAACATCTTCTGGAACCTTTCTGGAACGAATCACCTTTTCTGGGAAGATGGAACATTTTGGTGTAATGTACCCGGGGTTTTTTCGGAAAACCATATGGTTCTTTATGGATCCTCTTATGCATTATGTTCGATATCAAGGAAAGGCAATTCTTGCATCAAAAGGCACTCTTCTTTTGAAGAAGAAATGGAAATCTTACCTTGTCAATTTCTCGCAATATTTTTTCTCTTTTTGGACTCAACCACAAAGGATTCGTCTAAACCAATTAACAAACTCTTGCTTCGATTTTCTGGGGTACCTTTCAAGTGTACCAATAAATACTTTGTTAGTAAGGAATCAAATGCTGGAGAATTCTTTTCTAATAGATACTCGAATGAAAAAATTCGATACCGCAGTCCCTGCAACTCCCCTCGTTGGATCCTTATCAAAAGCTCAATTTTGTACTGGATCGGGGCATCCTATTAGTAAACCCGTTTGGACTGATTTATCAGATTGGGATATTCTTGATCGTTTTGGTCGGATATGTAGAAATCTTTTTCATTATCATAGTGGATCTTCGAAAAAAAAACAGACTTTGTATCGACTAAAATATATACTTCGACTTTCATGTGCTAGAACTTTAGCTCGTAAACATAAAAGTACGGTACGAACTTTTATGCAACGACTGGGTTCGGTATTTTTAGAAGAATTTTTTTACGGAAGAAGAGCAAGTTTTTTCTTTGATGTTCACAAAAAACCAAAACAATTCACTTTTCTTTCCATGGATCACAAAGTGAGCGTATTTGGTATTTGGATATTATCCGTATCAATGACCTGGTGAATCCTCTTACTCTTAATTAATCATTAGACAAAAAAAAATTAATAAACTAGAAAAGATCGATATCAAGATCAAACTTGCACATTTTCCATTCTGAAATGTTCCATAGTAGGTGAATCACTTTAACTAATTCAAAATTCGAAAAATTAGTGGACTTCCTCTTCGGAATAGAAATTGGCTATTTCTACATAGGGAAAGTCGTGTGCAATGAAAAATGCAAGCACGATTTGGGGAGGGGTTTTTTCTATTGTAACAAGGAAAAATTATCTACTCCATCCGACTAGTTCCGGGTTCGAGTCCCGGGCAACCCATATGGAAAATAGAAAAGAGCAATCTGAGTTTTGAATTTGTACTAATTTAATTACCAAAATTTTTTTGGATTTGGTAAATGAAGTTATACGAAAATCCAATCGTTGGGGCTGGCTTGGTTGACATTGGTATATAGACTATGTTATACTGTTAAATAACAAGCCTTCTATTATCTATTTTCTTTCTAGTTAATACGTGTGCTTGGGAGTCCTTGCAATTTGAATAAAAGATCTTACCATGACTGCAATTTTAGAGAGACGCGAAAGTACAAGCCTGTGGGGTCGCTTCTGCAACTGGATAACTAGCACCGAAAACCGTCTTTACATTGGATGGTTCGGTGTTTTGATGATCCCTACCTTATTGACCGCAACTTCCGTATTTATTATCGCCTTCATCGCCGCTCCTCCAGTAGATATTGATGGTATTCGTGAGCCTGTTTCTGGTTCTTTACTTTATGGAAACAATATTATCTCTGGTGCTATTATTCCTACTTCTGCGGCGATCGGATTGCATTTTTACCCAATTTGGGAAGCTGCATCTGTTGATGAATGGTTATACAATGGCGGTCCTTATGAGCTAATTGTTCTACACTTCTTACTTGGTGTAGCTTGTTATATGGGTCGTGAGTGGGAACTTAGTTTCCGTCTGGGTATGCGTCCTTGGATTGCTGTTGCATATTCAGCTCCTGTTGCAGCTGCTACTGCTGTTTTCTTGATTTACCCTATTGGTCAAGGAAGTTTCTCTGATGGTATGCCTTTAGGAATATCTGGTACTTTCAACTTTATGATTGTATTCCAGGCAGAGCACAACATCCTTATGCATCCATTTCACATGTTAGGTGTAGCTGGTGTATTCGGCGGTTCCCTATTCAGTGCTATGCATGGTTCCTTGGTAACCTCTAGTTTGATCAGGGAAACCACTGAAAATGAGTCTGCTAATGAGGGTTACAAATTTGGTCAGGAAGAAGAGACTTATAATATTGTGGCTGCTCACGGTTATTTTGGTCGATTAATCTTCCAATATGCTAGTTTCAACAACTCTCGTTCTTTACACTTCTTCTTGGCTGCTTGGCCTGTAGTAGGGATCTGGTTCACTGCTTTAGGTATTAGTACTATGGCATTCAACCTAAATGGTTTCAATTTCAACCAATCTGTAGTTGATAGTCAAGGTCGCGTTATTAATACTTGGGCTGATATCATCAACCGTGCTAATCTTGGTATGGAGGTAATGCACGAACGTAATGCTCACAACTTCCCTCTAGACCTAGCTGCTCTTGAAGTTCCATCTCTTAATGGATAAGGTTTTTCTCCTAAACATATAGGAATTTTTGAAGGAAGGAAAGCCGGAAATACCCAATATCTTGTTCCAACAGGATATTGGGTATTTCTTTGTTTATTCTGAATCTTTCTATTCTGAATTCAATTAACGACGAGATTTAGTATCCTTTCTTGTACTTTCATAACTCGTGAAATGCCGAGTAGGCACGAATTCCCCCAATTTGCGACCTACCATAGGATTTGTTATGTAAATAGGTATATGTTCTTTTCCATTATGAATCGCGATTGTATGGCCAACCATTGCGGGTAGAATGCTAGATGCCCGGGACCACGTTACTATTATTTCTTTCTCCTCCTTCATATTGACCTTTTCTATTTTTGCCAATAAATGACGAGCTACAAAAGGATTCGTTTTTTTTCGTGTCACAGCTGATTACTCCTTTTTTTCATTTTAAAGAGTGGCATCCTATGTCCACTATCTCGATCGAGGTATGGAGGTCAGAATAAATAGAATAATAATGAATGGAAAAAAGAGAAAATCCTTTAGCTGGATAAGGGGCGGATGTAGCCAAGTGGATCAAGGCAGTGGATTGTGAATCCACCATGCGCGGGTTCAATTCCCGTCGTTCGCCCATCGCATTATTGCAAATTCCAAAAATGCAATTTTCCATATTCCTAGTTACGTATTTACTTACGGCGACGAAGAATAAAACTATCACTATATTTTTTCCTTTTCCTAGTTCTTCTTCCAAGCGCAGGATAACCCCAAGGGGTTGTGGGTTTTTTTACCAATGGGGGCTTTCCTTCACACCACCCCCATGGGGGTGGTCCACAGGGTTCATAACTACCCCTCTTACTACGGGGCGTTTACCTAGCCAACACTTAGATCCGGCTCTACCCAAACTTTTTTGGTTCACCCCAACATTACCCACTTGTCCGACTGTTGCTAAGCAGTTTTGGGATACCAAACGGACCTCCCCAGATGGTAATCTTAAAGTGGCCAATTTACCCTCTTTTGCAATCAGTTTCGCTACAGCACCTGCTGCTCTAGCTAATTGCCCACCCCTTCCACGTGTGATTTCTATGTTATGTATGGCCGTGCCTAAGGGCATATCGGTTGAAGTAGATTCTTCTTTTTTATCAAAAAACCCCTTCCCAAACTGTACAAGCTTCTTCCAAAGCATACGGCTTTCTAGATGTATATGACGATCTCTAGACAGATGGATCTTATATGAATCGTATGATGAAGTACCACATGAGTGGATATATAGAAAAGGAACCCAAATCCGCCGAATCGCTCATGTTATGATCTTCTACATCCTAGGTCTCCGCGTTCCGTCATCTGGCTTATGTTCTTCATGTAGCATTCAGATCGAATGACTCTATGAAATTACGTCGATACTTCCACATATTATGGGTAACGTAGGAGACATCCCTATTTTCACCCGGGGGTCTTAATTACCACTGCTTAGCTTTCAATTCGCCTCTGACCATCAAATTAAATGTGAATAACCCGTCCTCCTCTCTTTGAAACAAGGGGCGCTTCCGGTTCTGTGCGTGCTTCAAACAATTTTGTCTTCTCCATATTACCATATCTCTAGAGTCAATAATTTTCTATGAGGAACTACTGAACTCAATCACTTGCTGCCGTTACTCAACAGTTTTCTGTTGAGGTCTATCCCGTAGAGGTAGTCAAATTGGATCAGTGATCGATTTCTAGGTTTCGTCGTAAACCTAATTGGTTACTTCCAATTACGTAAATCAATAGTTCAAACCGCACTCAAAGGTAGGGCATTTCCCATTGATATAGGAACTTTTGTACCAGAAACAATAGTATCTCCAATTATAGCCCCTCTGGGATGTAAAATATATCTCTTCTCACCATCCCCATAGTGTATGAGACAAATGTATGCATTTCGATTAGGGTCGTATTCTATGGTTACGATTCTACCAGATATGTCTTTTTGATTCCGTCGAAAATCGATTTTACGGTATAGGCGCTTATGACCTCCCCCCCCTCTATGCCTTGCGGTAATGATTCCTCTGGCATTACGACCTTTACCACAACGGTGCCGTCCATGGATCAATTTATTTCGTGGATTGGATTTCACTTGCCTGTCTACGGTTCCCTTGCGTGTGCTCGGGATAGGTGTTTTGTATAAATGTTTCGCCGTATTATTAAGTATTCTCCTTTAGTTCGTTTCTCTATCTAGAAGTGGAATAGAATAACCCGGTTGAAGGGTAATGATCATACGTCTGTAATGCATTGTATGTCCCAGAATAGGTCCCATTCTTCTACCCTTTCCGGGTAGTCGATGGCTATTCACAGCTACTACCTTAACACCAAAGAAGAGTTCGACCCAATGCTTTATTTCTGTCTTAGTGAATCCCGATTCGACATTAAAAGTATATTGATTCTTTCCCAATAAACGAAGACTCTTTTCTGTAAATACTGCGTATTTGATTCCATCCATAAATCGACTTTCCCTCCTATGCTCTGAGTTCCAGTATCGATAAGAATTCGAGTTCTTATTGTTCTTATGTTATGGTATGAATATACCATACCAATTCGTTATGTATGGATGATGGATGAGATTCCATGGATAGAGAGCCAGTTCCAATAGACCGTTCCCGTTCGCGTGCATCCAGCAGGAATTGAACCCGCAAATTTACCAATTATGAGTTGGGCGCTTTAACCATTCAGCCATGGATGCTTAACAGGGATCATCGTACATCGTAAATAACCAATTTTCATATAGAAAGACATATCATAGAAAAATGAAATCGAAAATATTCGGAGATGGCAAATATTCGGAGATGACTATGAAAACACCTCTCCGGATCCTCGAATTGAAAGAGAGATTGAGAGGGATCAAGAATCCTAATTCTCGCTATTTGGAATGGATCCAATTCTATTGAGTCTGACCCATAGTGATCATTTCTCTTTAGCAAAGAATGACCTTGGTTATCAAAGGATTGAACAACCGAGATCCATTTACTTAAAGACGTATATTCCTTGCTCATTATCAGACAATCACTTATTCCCAAACCTCGTGTGGGGCTAATCGTTTTCATTTACCATCTCATGGAAAACCCTTTTCGTTCCGCTTAGCCCTATCGGGTATTTTAGTGATAGGTTCTATAGGAACTGGACGATCCTATTTGGTCAAATACCTAACGAAAAATTCCTATTTTCCTTTCATTAAGGTACGAGGGCTTCTTATTCCACAAGAACGAAAGCACCTTTTCATTCTTTCATATACTAGGGGTTTTTACTTGGAAAAGACAATGTTCCATACTAAAGGATTCGGGTCCATAACCACGAGTTCCAGTGCACTAGATCTTGTAGCACTTAGCAACGAGGCCCTATCCATTAGTATTCCACATAAGAAATCCATTATAGAAACTAATACAATTAGATTAGCTCTTCATAGACAAACTGGGGTTTGCGAGCCAAGATAAGACCGGCTCGGGATCATGGGACCCTTTTCTATCAGATAGGAGGGGATCTTGTACAAAATAGACTTCTAAGTAATAACCCCATAGATCCTATATCTATCTATATAAAGAGGCAATCGTGTCAGGAAGCGGCTTTTTCTTTGGCCAAACGGTACTTCGAACTTGGAACGAGCATGAAGAGATTAACGAGACTTCTTTCTCTTTTTTTGTTTTTATGGCGGACCGGTCGCGCAAGATCTTTGGTCTTCCCCGGAACCTATGAAAAAAAAAAGGTCGCTTCTTATGGACTCGCTCAGAATGATTCTTCTCTATCTATAGTTCATGGCCTATTAGAAGTAGAAGGTGCTCTGGTGCAATCCTTACCGACAGAAAAAAAGATTGCAGTCGGGTTGATAATAATCGAGTGCCATTACTTCGTCGGTCCGAACCAAGGAATCCGTTAGAAATGTTTTGAAATGGATATTGTTCTCTCTTTGATTAGGATGCTATATGAAAAGAAGTGGAGTTTGAAAAAGGGAACGGAATGGTCAAACCGGAACTGCTAGAGGAACGAATTTTCAATAGCATAACTTGGGCTCCTAGAATATGGGGCCCTTGGGACAATCTATTTGATTGCAGGGACAGGTACGCTGAATATGACTGGGGATTTTCCTATGGGTATTGGAGCGGGTCCAAGCAGATTAAAGAGGATGAGTTGTCAGAGACTGCTATTTATTCGAATTATTTCTGGTATATTTATCATAAAAAGGGGGAGGTGCAAGAGACTGATTCGGACTTCTTGCAGAGTGGAACAATGCAGTACCAGACACGAGATATATCTTTCAAAGAAGAAGGCTTTTTTCGAATAAGCCAATTGATTTGGGACCTT
>JADLZK010010120.1:0-67500 GCA_015847255.1 Hyparrhenia diplandra | reverse complement strand
TATTTATCTGAACCATACAGTTTGCAGACTAGCGAAGGAGATTGAACTCAGTTGCCTACTAGCTATGAAATCTGAGAGATAAAAAGAGAATTGTGCTACAAAGTTCCTTATAGCTTGCAGACTAGCAGCACTAAATTGAATGTAAATAAATAATGCAATCATGAATCCCATAGTCAGCCTGCTATAGCTATAAATTTCACAACCTATCAGTTCATAACTTAACTAAAGCCTAACACACTTGAAGCAGCAGACAACATTTTTCGAGCCATAATGTGACCTACTGTGGCTGAATTTGTAAATCAGTATTCATTAATTTGTTCAGTTAATACTGTATTAACAAGCAATACTCGAGCATAGTGCAATTCCTATCTATCTATCACTACTATATCTGCACAATCACAATCTCAAGAAATAGTTGTTAATTACTAATTAGCACTATTGTTAGCTGTAAGGAAATATATGCATGCATCATTATTGCACGGCACAAGCAAGTTCACAGCACTGAAAATTGGTCAATCTAAAAATGAACGGGTGCTACAACCTGCACACAAGTTCAGGACACAAGCAAGAGTGACATGGGTGATTTAACTTTGATGAAAGTCCAGGCAACACAACACGAAAAACAAATAAATAGGAGCTCAAGTCCAGTTGGTAGAACTCAAAGAAGCATTGTCAATACAAAAGTGCAAAGCAATCTGTTCACTTAAAATAGTCACTGAGAATATACTTTTTATTAGAATTTTGATTTATCTGACAATGGTAGTCAACTAAAGACACTACAGTTCTCACTCTTCCCACAAATTTACAATACAAAAGGGGTTGTTTTTATTCCTGCAATATAGGTTACTGGTAGAAAGTTTCAGTTCAGGCTCATAGTTGTTACGCTGAAATGCCTAAACCATAGTTTCAGTTTCAGTTTCAGTTCAGTTCAGGCTCATAGTTTCAGTTCAGTGATTTCACCTTGGGAGGCAGCTCCAGCACGCGGAGTCGGCGGCAGTGCAGGAACGCAGCCGCGCGGCGGCCACCGCGTTGTGCAGCGGCATGAGCGACTCTAGACCCACCCTAGCAGAACCAGCCGCCGGCGACGCTCATCTGGCCTCCCCCACCACCACCACCACGCGGATCTCGCCATCCTCGGGCGAATCCAGTTGTCCTCCCGTGGATCCGCCGTCAGCCACACGAATCCTGCAGTCGATGAAGCCGAAGCACCTGATGAGCTGGATAGTAGAAACCAGAGAGGAAGAAGTTGGGGAGAGAGGTGAGGGACGAGATGGCCCTGATGCTGCCCTCATCGCTGCCCTCGTTGCTTCCACTGCGGTGACTGGCGTGTGCGCTTGGGACGCCGCCGCGCACCCCGACCCCGCGCCCGCGCAGGGAGGATGAGGATGCGGCAGAGGAGCTCGAGGAGGCCATGGCCAAGGCGAAGGACTCGTGGAACTGGGAGGCGGCCAGGTGGCGGGAGGCGAAGAAGAGGGAGGTGGAGGCGGCGGCGGGGCGCGACAGGGAGGATGCGCTTCCCAGCGGCGGCGGCCGTGGTGGCGGACAGAGCGGCGAGGGTGGAGGCCGCCATGGAGGCGGGCGGGGCAGGCGATGCGGTCGAGGAAATGGGCAGGGGGAGCTCCCGGCGGCTGGACGGGGACGGTGGAAAATGGATGGATTTGGACTAGGTTCGGTGCGAAATTATCATATTACCCTTGTCCTATTTGAAGAGGTTCTAGAATATGTCTGGAGAAAACTGTCATTTCGCATTCAAAAATTTTGCCTTTGGTTGCAGCGGGAAATGTAGGCGCGCACAGGCCACAGCGAATTTCGTTGGAGGGAGCTCCTATGGGAAAAAAATTACATACAGGACCTTACATATTTTAGTAAATTTAAAGTTTTTTTTCTGTCTCTGGCAATGTTACACTTGACCCATGTATACATGTTTTTATATTTATATGTGCCCTTTTAATCTTATTTAAATGGCGATTGGGGCCGATTTTTGCCCTAGACAGTGGTATTAAATCGAAAAAGTCATGAATACGTGTTATGTAGGTCTCTTCAAGATCTACATTTGGTATTTAGAACCAACTTTTCATGTTTGATTTTAGCGCCTTGAATTTTGAATTTCGAATTTTTTCGCCGGGGACTTTTTTGAGGAGCCCTAGGCGGACTCGGTTGAAAATCTTTTGAACATGAAAGTTTCATAACTCATCGAGACCAACAAAGTTTATGTAGGTCGAATTTCCATTTGAGTAAGTAGTAATAACATGTAGTTCAAAAAATAACAAGTCTCTCACATAGTTCCTCCAAACTATGTGAGACTTGTTACATTTGAACTCATGTTAATATCACTGTCAAATTGTCTCAAAATTTTACGGCATTCATTCTGGGTTAAAATATGGTCCCGGACAAAAACTTACATTTTTCGAACAATTATTTTTATTATTATAATTCTTTTTCATCTTTAACGTGAGACAAATTATGGTGAATTATACATTGAAACACTAGAATTATCACGGCGACCTCCACATGTATTTGTTTCCTAGGACATAAAAACCTTGTAGCAAATTTTAGCACCATTTCGGATCTTTTTGGGGGTGGACCGAGTTCAACATAATTACGAGGGCGAAGTCGCGCGGAAATTCAAATAAACTAAAAAAGTATCAAATAATTTCCGAGAAAATCTCAAATTTGGTGGTTGCTTCACAAAAGGCATTTCAAGCCGAGAAAAGTTTGAGACCAATACCATACTTGGACCCCATAATCCCTAAGAACCCCGATGTATAGGCATGGTTAAAATGAAAGACTCAAGTATTGTATTGCTCTCAAACTTTTTCTCGAAAACTTCCTAATGCCTTTGTGAAGCAAATCCACTAAGTTTGAGATTTTCTAAATTGCTTGGTACTTTTTAGTTTATTTGATTTCCGCCGTTCCGCAAGCAGAATTATGCGTTGAACTAGGTCCATCCCGAAAATCCAAAATGGTGCTAAACTTTGCCACAAGATCTCTTATGTCCTAGGAAACAAATACATGTGGAGGTCGCTACTTAATTCTAGTGTTTCAATGTATAATTCACCATAATTTGTCTCACGCAACACCTAAAAAAATTATAATAATAAAAAAATAATTGTCCGAAAAATGTAAGTTTTTGTCTGGGACCATATTTTAACTTTAAATGAATGCCAAAAATTTTCAAGCCATTTTGACAAAGTGATAATAACATGTAGTTCAAATGTAACAAGTCTCTCAAATAGTTTCACCTAACTATGTGAGAGACTTGTTATATTTGAACTACATGTTATTACCACTTCCTCAAATGGAAATTTGACCTACTTAAACTTTGTTTGTCTCGATAAGTTATGAAACTTTGGGTTCAAAAGATTTTCAACCGAGTTCATTTTGTATTCCGTTTGACCGAAGTTTTGGACCGAGTCAAAGTTTAAATTCAAAAACTTGAATTGCTCAAATTTTGGTGCATGAAGAGATGAGTGAATCCAACACCATAACGTGATGCAGCATGATTTTAGAAAATTTTAGAAAAAGAATCACCTCATTTGGAGTTCGTATGAGGGAGAAATCGACTAGTTACAAGTTTTAATCCGAGGAAAAAGAGAAATCGGTCCTTCATGAAGAACACGTGGCGAACAAGGACGAGCAATACTGATTTCTCTTTTGGACTTGGAAAATCTGCATGTATATGATTAATAACGAAAAAAATAGCCAGTTGTAGCACAAAAAAGAAGGCATGGCGTGGTGGTATGACTTAGTGTTTTCTTTATAGAAGCTCTCAAGTTCGAATCCTATGTGTTTCATGTTTTTATAGGATTTATTATGGTCTAATTACTAAAAAGAAATAAAAAGACCCCAATTTGACATGAATTGATGGTTGTCCTAGTGTGGTTAGTGTACTTCAATTTTTGCGCCAAAGGTCTCGTGTTCAAATCCCCAAGTAGGCAACTTTTTTTGCAATTTAGTTCAAATCCCCGAGTGGACAACTTTTGAATCAATATATAAAAAAAGTAGAGCACCACATTATAACACAAATGGATGCTTGTCCTAGTGGTCAAGGCACCAACCCTTCATGTGAGAGGTCTAGAGTTCAAGACCCCTATGTGCTCCTCTTTTGCTATATATTTTGCTATTTATTTTCAATGACAGTTTAACAAGGCACCAAATACAACGTGGGGATGGGCGGTGGAGAAGAATTCAACAAACGCTGGGTTGCCGAGAGGATAAGGTTACTGTTGGAGTATAATGACGGGGAACGATCATTTTTTGAAGTGATGTTTTGTGACTCCATATTGCCGTCACATAAACATAGACCATAGCGTCACAAAAACACAATCGTCAACGAGGCTCCCCCGGTACGACAATATGTGACGGCACGGGGCCTTTATGTGACGGAACATGGCTTGTCGTCACAAATTGTTCTAGGTCTCATGAGTTTGTGACGACACCTAAATTTTTCGTCATATATAGTTACCATTATATGACCAAAAGCGGTCCCCGCCATGAGCCATTTTGTCACAAAAAGTGACGTTTCTTGTAGTGATATATTATTGCATAATTATTATTGATCCTATAATATATGAGCGTGGTAGAATAGACATGTGGCAATAGCTATAAAATTATGGAAGCAATAACATTCGTGGCAAAAGATAGTCTATCCTATTGCAACCCATTTTTTTCGATGTCACAAAGGATGAAGCAATAGAGGTGGTCACATGTAACAACCATTCAAACGTGTGTGGTTTTGGTAGTAATATAATGGCCAACCTATAACAACCAATCCTAGCCGGTGGCAATTGTGGTGGTCATTTTTTTCTAGCACCTAGAAGAACTTTGGTGGCAATATTGGTCATCAAGTATAGCATCCAAACATATTTAAGTAGTAATAGACGGGGAACACATATAGCACCCAAAAAAAAACTTTGGTGGCAATATTGGTAATCAAGTATAGCATCCAAACACAATTAAATAGTAATAGATGGGATCACATATAGCACCCAAAAACCTTTAGTGGCAATTTTAGTCGCCAAGTGTAGCATCCAAACACAATTCGTAGTAATAGACAGAGCACATATAGCACCCAAAAAACTTTTGTGGCAACATTGATCGTCAAGTATAGCATCCAAACACATTTCATAGTAATAGATGGGATCACATATAGCACCCAAAAAAAACTTTGGTGGCAATATTGGTCACCAAGTATAACATCCAAACACAATTAAGTAGTAATAGATGGGATCACATATAGCACCCAAAAGAAATTTTGTGGCAAAAGAGTGTAGCAACCACAACTAGAGTGTAGCAATACAATGCTTTGCAACGTCTCTTTTAGATTTGCAACGCTTCGGTGTTAGATGCCATTGAACTAGCATCAAGCTGAAACGTCGCAATAGCATACAATAGCACCAACTAGAGCGTGATAATCTATGCTTGTTTCAACACCTCATTGTGTTGCAATAGAAAAAAAATTGCAACACCAAAAAAAGGCAATCGTGGTTGAAGGTTATTACCACGGACTTACTGCAACTCAAAAATTCCAAATTTTTTTGGATGTAATTTCAGCTATTGCACCCAAAAGGACATATTACAACACAATTTGTGTGTTGCTATTGACCAAAAACTACGTAGTGTGAACTATGTTGCTTGTGTCGAAGTCCTCGGGGCTGTGGTAATGGGATTTACATGGAGTGCGTGATCGAGTTGCTATTGTTCGGATGCGTCTCTTGGATTTCTGGTTGAGGTCTCTTATCTTCCGAGTGTGAGTTGTTACTCACGGGTGGAAGGACCTGCCCATGATTTAGAGATTTGGATTACCGTTCTTTGTAAGTCGGATCCATCATTTATGTATTATCATTTGCTACTATTTGTTTTCCATTAATCGAGATAATCATTGCCCTAAAGATTTTCCTATTGATAAATTCTACGTGTCTTTTTTTTTAAGTGTATCATTGGCACGTATTCTATTAAGGGAAACTAGAGTTTTACACGTCGCACACCTTAGCCAAAAGAATTGGCGAAGCGCATGAAAAGCACACCGACAAGAATCACCGGCTCTAACGGTGGTGCGATCACGGATGTACTAAAAGTAAAACTAGTCTTGCGACGAAGGTGGGGGTGAAGAGGCGGCGTCAAGGCTACGGCTCTAGATCGGGGTCTCCCACACCCGGTGCGCCAACGCACCGGCCCCGCAGCATGGGGAAGATCTCGCGCGCGGCCGCGCTTTGTCGGATGAACCGCCGGTCGACGGTGCTTCTAGAACCTGCTCTTTAGCTCGGGGGGTGGGGTGCGGGACGCCGTGTCGACTAGCCGTCCCTCAAGCTTCCGAAAGGCACCAACAACACCTTCCACTCGGGCCGGATCGTGCCTCTCATGCTTCCACGCTTTGGGGTTCACCCGTATGGCCCATTCATCCTCGGTGATCTGGACAGCGGAGGGTGGGCTGGCCGCCAGGATACTCTCCTCGGCGGGCGGGTGAGTGACGCTAGGGAGTCTGGATGGAGGCGGCCGTGGGCACGCAGGTGCGGGCTCCGCGTGGGGTCCCCCGATGTCGACCGGTCTCCTAGGATGCACCGGGGGGAGGCGGGTAGCTCCGTGGCGGCTCTGCGTCGGGGAACTCCGCACTCTTCCTCACGGCGGGCGCCCGGCGGGGGAAGGATTTTGCACATTCTCCCGCCCGGAGGACGGCGCGGCATCCACGAAGGCTCCATGGAACCTCGCGGCGATCGAGGGTCGGGGGGTAGCACGGCGTGCCGGCCTCTTGGCCCACTTGTTGGACTAGACACGTCGCGCTGCTTCTCCGGCCGATCTTCGCGAGAGGCGGTTTTAGCGGCCGGCCGGTCGGCTGCGGTGTGGTACCCGATCGTCGTTGGCGACCCTCATTCTTCGCTTGCGAAGTGGGACCTGCGAGCCACCGGTGTCAATGTCGGCGAGTCGATGAAGGCCGCAACGAAGCCACCACCTCAGAGCACGTCCCACGCTTGGGTGGGCGTGGCGTGTCGGCGGTGGTGTAGCCCGGCGCTTTCCGCCACGGACCCGTCCGGCCCGTCCATCCTGGGAGCTGACCCCAGCACCCGGACGTCGGGGGTCGGGGTCGGTTGATCTGCAGAAGTGATCGCGGTGGCGGGTCCACCGCCATCCCCCGATCCTCTCGGCCTCCGCCCTGCGAAGCGGCGTGACCATGCGCGAGGCGGCGGCTCAAATTGCCCGGGCGGTGGCGCCGGGGGCTCGGCGGTGGCGCGACGCGGGAGGCCACGGCTCGTCGGCACGGTCCACCGGCGAGGGGTCCACGCGAGGCCCGCGGCTCGGCTCGGCGGCGGGTCCGTGAAGGAGGTGACCAAGTCGGCGAAGGCGGGCGCTGGCGGGACGCGCCCGGACACAACGGGCCCGCGGTCGAGTCGGCGGCATCCGGTGGAGGCCACACAAATCCTCCGCCGGATGGTGCCCGCCAAGCCCAACAAGAGAGGGGGGGCGTAGGCTCGGCGACGGCGCCAAAGCGGCCGTATACGCGCGGAACCGTGACGGCGTGGAAGGCTGGCGACGAGCGGCGTCCAGCGTCCCGCTGGTGCGATCGCGGGCCCCCGTTACAGCGCCTCTATAGAAGGAAGCGTGACGGTGAGCGACAAACGCGGCGGCGTGATCTTACGTGAAGCGGTTGAAGCACAACCCACAAGGTAGGCCGGGACGGGCGGCGGCGCGAGCGAGCGGCGGGGGCGCGGCGTGCTCGTGGTGGAGGGCGTTGCCCGCTAGTAGCATCAGACAAGGTTGCCCGGTGTCCGGGCCCCGAGCGTTGGTGGGCGGGTAAGGCGGCGTGGGCGAGGCGAAGGTGGGCGAGCCAGCGGCGATGCGAAGAGCGGCGGGACCACCGCAAGCCCGCGGGTGTCCCGAGGGTGCGCGCGCCTCGGACGGCGCCTTGTTTCGTGGCGCTGCGGGGGTGTGGGCGAGGTGTGCGCCCGTCGGCGGCGAACACCAAAGCGGTAGAGGACGTCGTGCCGACTCAGCGTCCGTGGCGGAGTCAACAAGCATGGTGCCGCACCAGCCCGCGGACGGCCGTGGGAAGCTTGGCGAGTTGGAGAGGTCCGTGAAGCTTGGCGGCGGCGGCGGCGCCGCCGCTGCGCCGGTGTCGGCCGGTTAGCGCCGCCCGAGGGCGGCGTCCCCGCTCCCAATGTCGTGGGGCTCAAGCGGTGCGACGTTCGCGATGTCAGCGGCGAACCGAGCACTCGGTGAAGATGGGATGGACAAGCGCGCCGCCGACGGTGGGGGGCCTCGGGTTCGATGAACTGGTCCTCGTTGTCAAGCGATCGAAGAAGGAGTCGTCCACCCACCGCATCCCCAGGTCTCCCTAGCGGAGGGAAGTAGGGCGCGATGCGGGGAGAGGGCCTTGGCGCGGCCGCTAGAGACGCCCCCAAGGCGGGCGTCATGGGTGGCGAGGGCACTCGCTGCAACGGAGTTTGGCGGCAGCCGGCGGCATGGTGGGGGCGGGGGGGCCCCCTTTCTACGGCCCGAACCGCCGAAGCGGCGGGGAGGTGAAGGAGGCGGTGACGAAGACGGAGCGGAGGGCGCCTGAGCACGACCTCCGCACCAACCACCAACATCGCCGGCGGGGGGCTGCGGCGATTAGCGGCGCGGTGAGGGGGCGAGTCATCCTCAATCTCACCCTCCTCGACATCCGCGGCTGCGGCGGGGAGCACCAGAGCGTGAGAACCGCCGTCGACCGCCACATCGGAGAGCCGCACCATGGACTGCCGCGCCGCGGCGGACGGCAAGGAGGTCCACGCCGGCGAGCCCCCGGACGAGGAGCCGTTGTCGGCGCGGAGGCGGAGGTCGGCGGTCAGCGCCGGAGCGTCGTGCCGGACTGGCGGGGCAGCCGAGTTCGCCCCACGGGGCCCGCCGCTGTAGAGACGATGCGAGGTCGTCCGTGGATCGAAGGCGGGCCTGGAGCACGGCGCGGGGGGGAACGACGGATCGGAGGGGGCGCGTGGATCTGCGACCGCTGGCGCGCATCGACGGCGCTAGCGGCCCCCCGCCTGGCGCCCCGCGGCGCCATGGGCGGGGAGGCCGCGCCGCGCGTGACCCGTGCATGGCTGCTGTGAGGCTTGGCCGGGGGAGGGAGGGAGGATGGGGGGCTCGGGGGGGAGGCGGGGAGACGCGGGCGCCGGTCTTGGGAGGGTGGCCGCCGGCGGCGCGGGGGACGTCCGCCATGCCAACGGTCGGGTCGCGTGCTGACTCAAATTCTCTGTGTCTGATCTGAGTAGCTGAATACTAGTGTGCTTTTGCTTCACTGATACGTGGTGTCTCATTAAAATAGTCCCAACTTATATTGTTTGCCGTGAGAGACTTTAAGTGGGGTTAGGTATTTGTTTCATTAATTGGCGTGAATACGAGAAATTGGCTATTTTGCCGGCGCCAAAAAACGGGTTTTATTTAGAATGCCATTAAGTTTTGAGAACTCGTTTGCCCTTCTCAAGCGTCGCACTCCGCTAAAATGCCACAGGACCAAATCTACTGTTTAGGCCATCTTTCTTACCCGTTTTACCCTTGTGCCTTTCCTCTTTTATTTTCACGGTCACATCAGACTCACGGACCAAGTCGTTGACATGGGCAAAATCACCGTTGACAGCGATGGCAGCCACTCGCTCGAGCTCTCCGAGTATGTAGCAGCTGGCCTCCTCGCCCGTGGGGATCAGGACACCGGTGCTGTTGGGAGCGGCCATGGGCACAGGTAAGGCTGGAGCCGCTGTTGGTTGCTGGCAGGGTGCACGCACGGGACGAACATCGCTGTCGCGCAGATGGTCGTGGCTTCGTCTGTGCGTGCTCTGGTGGCAGGGTGGGACGCAGGTAGCTGCAAGCTGCCGACGTCGATGGACTTGGAGATCGCAGCCACCAGCCATGGCGATGTGGAGGCCATCGCAGATGAGGACGCCGCCGCTGCTGGGGGCTAAGTAGCGCTGCCGCTGGTGGTGGAACCACGAGCGCGCCCGGCCGCGGGCTGCCCGCGACGACATCCTCTGTGGGCGCCAAGGCCGGCAGGTGCGCCCTCTGCCAGATGCACAGGTGTGCCGTGTGCCCGCCTCCATGGCCGCTGGTAACCGGATCCACCACGGAGTACCAGCGGGTCGCGGGCCGGCCGCCGTTGTGCCACGGCTGGCGAAGGAGGGGCGCTCGACGCTGGTGTGCCGCGGCCGAGCAAGGAGAGTCCCTCGTCGCCGTCGTGCCGTGGGCCGAGAAAGGAGAGCGCGCGCCGCCGGTGTGCCGCGGGTCGGGGTTTGGGAAGAAGCCGTCGCGTCCGGGGTCGGCGGCGTCGGCCGGACGGGCCGGCTCGATGCGTGCGCGAGCGAGGACTTGGTCCGTGAGTCCTCTGCCGTGACCGTGCGAATAAAAGAGGAAAGAAAGAAGGGTAAAACGGGCAAGAAAAATGGCCTAAACAGTAGATTTGGTCCCTGGGCATTTTAGCGGGAGTCACGATGCTTGAGAAGACGAAATTAAAAACTTAATGGCGTTCTAGCGAAAACCTGTTCTTTCAAAATAACCAATTTCTCCGTGAATACCTGCGGCTAGCTTCACTGATATGTCTCCATTGCTGGATACGTAAGATTAATCTAAGAGAAGTACTGCTGCTGCTATATTGCTATTTTGTGCTTGCCGATTAAATTAATCATATCCATATTTAATCTTTCTTGAGAAATTACCCATGGACATCTATCATTGCTATTCCTGTTTGGCCTGATTGTTGCAAATATTCATAGTACTATTTGCTTTTTGAGAGAGAGCACGTGGTATTTTATTTCTTACTAATTAAAGAGCTTGACTTTTGTTGATGATCAATTGTTTTTCGTCTGTGAAAGATTGAGACAAATATTGGGACGTCGTATGCCTGTCCTTATCGTCGGGCATGGCTCATGAGCGACAGATCAGACCCTAGGGAGACCGGATATGGCCAGCCACCACCGTTCTTCATCGGAAAAGAAGGTGGTGGAGGAGGAGGATAGAGTGGTGGTGCGCACAAGCTCTCTCTTTTTTGGGGTTGCACGCCTAAGGGCGGCGACGATGAGGGGGCGTGAAGGGGGAGCTCGAGCATCGTCGAAGTCGCCCTAAGTCGCCCAAGGGGTCGGGCGGATTCACGCCTGGGCTAGGGGCTGCAGCCGGGGTGGCAGCGGAAAATATAAGCAACAACTCTTCAGGCCAAAATAGCTTGTATTATGCTATTGTTACTGTATATAGATGCATATGATAGCCCACCCTCTCCCCCTGCCCCCAGCCGCCGCTGATGACTGGTCTCTAGATCCGTCCCTACAAGGGGTGGGCTCTAGGGAGGGAGGGTAGGGGAGGGCCTTGCTTGGTGATCACAAATCAATTCTCTAATTTGTAGTTACGTGTTAACAGTATCAAATATGTGACAAAAGCACCGTAAAATACCATACACAAGACAAATATGGAAGAAAAGTCATCAATCACTGCATGTCGTACATCAAAAAGGATGAAAATAAGACTACAAGCCAATGTATCCTTCTTGCTAATAAACTTGATTGTAAAATCTCATCCATTAAACTTTTCTGTTTTCTTTTTTTTTTCTATTGCTCTTGATCTTCCATGATGAGAACATGTTTAGTCCAAATCTTACTCATCTACGAGGTTCAATACGGGTTTGAAAATGGGCATAAGACGGACAATATTCATAACAACTAGAACGGTAATATATCAAACACATCCATATCTGATAAACCAGCATATCTAAGAATCCTCCTTCGTATCTTCAGCTTCTCTCCGCTTCCTTCTCTAAAAAAAAGAGCAGATAGTTTATAAAGGCAAGAGTCCAGGGCATAATATATATCAACAGATGTGGGCTATCATATATATCAACAGATATTGGCTATCTAATTGAACTTGAGATTCTTGTGAATAAACCCAGATGTTGACATTCTGTAATACCCCAAGTTTGATGGGTTATTAGCCATGTTGCTAAGCGAAGGAGTTAACTAAATAAATTATTTAGTGTTATATAATATATGGGCTTAGCTTCTATGTCATGAAAAAATATACGTAGTGCAATGTTATATATCAAATATTTTATAGCTCACGTAGTACACATATTGCAATTTGTTTGTGTGTAGGTGCACTATAATATCCTCTTAAGTATGTTGTATAGAAATATATACATGTACGTGTGAGCATGCATGACGATTTACCAAAATCAACTATACGCCAATTAGTAAAGCTATATATAGATGGCCTAGAGTCATAGCTAGAGTACTCATTAGTGAGCCATGGTGGTTCTGTTTGAACGACATGCATCCTGGACACCTTCGAGCAAAATAGAAAAATTATTGTGTGAGAAAACTCAGCAAGTGGATAATATCAATCGGAGACTTATCTTGAGTCTTGACGTGGCCTGCATGCATGAAACCCACGACACACAACCGGGCACCTGTCCCTCACCATTTCCTACGAGAACGCACCATACCAGAATGTGCCTTTTGACCGATGACTCGAGCAAGCTCAGCCGGTTGTTACCACCGTCAAACCGGCTCCCAACTACTATAAATAGAAGAGGCCATGCATCCGATCGAGCAATCCATCGAGCAACCAGCTTGATGAGTTAGTAGTCCGGTGTAGCGTGATGAGTTAGTAGTCCGGTGTAGCGTGAGACACGAGCTCTCTCGGCACGCACACTCGGAAGCGCTGTAGAAATAGCTAGTTAAGCTAACAGGACTAGTAGCAAGTAGCTGGTGTTGTTATACCCATTACTCCTGCTACTGGAGATTTTGACGGAGATTTTGACCGACAGTAAAGGTGCTTCCAAAATACCGCTAGAGAGCGATAAAAGAATATATTGTTGTTGTGATAAGGCAAGCAGCCTACATGTTATTAATCTCTATCTATTTTTCCGTACTGACTAACAAGGCCACTGTTATAACATACTAACACTCCACTAACATTTATATTCAAGTCATTATGCGTGTGTTTTATATTTCAGTTGTGGTGTTGCCTTTACCTTTTGGGTGTGTTTTACATTCTTGTTGTGGGGTTGCCTTTACTATTCGTGTGTGTTTTACATTTTTATTGTGGGGTTACCTTTACCTTTTGGTGTGTGTTCTACATTTCTGTCGTGGTGTTGCGTTTACATTCTGCACAATTTATATTTATTTATTTACTTTACGTATGTTATTTATATTCAGCGTGCATTTATATTATGTGCGTTTAAGCCCTTATAATACTTTCGAAGTTTTTTGTGTATTTCAATTTTACGCCGTTATGCTGCCGAATTTTTACAAAGCTGGTGTTGCGGCGGCAATCATATTGTGCCGATCACGGTTCAGGGAATGGGACTGCTGAGTTCTCCAATGGGGGCGACTCTTGCTCGAACAGGGTGCTTGGTGATGGATCTGTAGGGAGCGACCATGCACTAGTAAGTCAAGAGATGCAATCCTCAAAGTACCAAAGAGCTTTGCTCTTCTAGAACATGTATGTGGGTATGGTGTTCTAGTAGAGCCGTTGATGTCTGTGTACCCCCCCCTCTATAGAGTGTAAAAGTGTGAAATTTCACCCCGTGACTCCCGGGTTGGGAAGCTTGCGGTCATGTGTAGCACCAGTTTAAAAATATTGTTTGTTTTCAAAATATCACCCGATGGACGACGTGTTAAATATTTCTTGCTTCCACATATTTGGTTGATTATGTTAGTATCATGTACCTGTTTGCTGAGTATGATTTATCGTACTCACCCTTATTTCCACCATGTTTTTGCAGCTTACGACTATGGACTAAGCTAGGCGCCTTGGGAAGGGGAACAGTAGGTGTACCTATAGTAGTAGCTAGTAGTTTTGAATACTTGCATTGTAATCTTGTAAAATATAAATAACAACAACAACAACAACATAGCCTTTAGTCCCAAGCTAGTTGGGGTAGGTTAGAGATGAAACCCATATGAAAACAAAGTACAAAAGGACGTAAAAAGGCACGGGACAAAAGGATAAAGATAGAAAAGGAAACAAAGTCATGGTTCAGAACACGTTGATAGCTAGCCTCCAAGCGCTCTGTCCAAAGCTAAATCCTTGGAGATATTCCACTCCTTAAGGTCTCTCTTAACCGCCTCGTCCCAAGTCGGTCTAGGTCGACCTCTACCTCTCTTTACACTATCTACCCGCTCTAGAACTCCACTACGCACCGGCGCCTCGGGAGGCCTCCGTTGAACATGTCCAAACCATCTCAACCGATGTTGAATCAATTTCTCCTCGATAGGAGCCACCCGACCCTATCCCGAATATCTTCATTCGAACTCTATCCCTTCTAGTATGCCCAAGAAAAACCAACGCAACATACGCATCTCGATCCACGCTTAGGCTGCTGGACATGTCGCCTTTTTGTAGGCCAACATTCAGCACCATATATAGCATCGCCCGGGCGAATCGCTGTCCTATAGAACTTCCTTTTTAGCTTACGTGGCACCCTCTTGTCACATAGGATGCCGGAAGCTTGACGCCACTTTAGCCAGCCTGCTGCGATTCTATGTCTAACATCTTCATCAATGTCGCCATCCTTCGTAGCATAGATCCTAAATACCGAAAAGTATCCTTCTTGGCCACCACTTGTCCATCCAGGGGTGACGTCCCCATCCTCGTGCCTAGTCGGGCTAAAGTCGCACATCATATACTCGGTCTTGGTCCTACTCGGTCCCGAACCCTTTCGACTCTAGCGTGTGCCTCCACAACTCCAACTTCCTATTTACCCCCTGCTCTACTCTCATCCACTAGCACCACATCATCAACAAAGAGCATACACCAAGGGATATCACCACAGATATCCCTTGTGACCTCATCCATCACCGTAGTAAATAAATAAGGGCTCAGTCTGACCCTTGATGTAGTCCTATGTTAATTGGAAAGTCAGTATCGCCATCACATGTTCGAACACATGTCATCGCATCCTTGTACATATCCTTGATTGTAAAATATAAATAAATAAAGAAGAATGGTTTTGATCCACTTCTCGCTTGTGCTTATTATAAGCCTTGCAGGGTTATAAACTAATTTTTATAACTGTGCGGCGGCTGTCCCGTCTAGGCCCCTAGTTGGGGGCGTGACACATTCAGCATGTCAAGCATGACACGAGCCACATTTATGTTCAGAAATGTCACAAGTAACTTGTACTGAGCTAGTATCTCACAGAAAAGCATATAACTGAACTAGAAAATGATTTCTTACTTTGCTAGCATGGGCCTCGATGAGGACATCACTCTTTCGGATGCACAAGATGAACCTCTGCTGGACATTCAAGGTCCAATTATAAGAGCACACGCGACAATTAAATTTACAGGTGAGCTCGTTCCTAAGCAAGTCTTTATATGATTTTGAGAATAGATTGCTACCTAATGATTGTATTGTGCTTAGGAATCATGGAGAGGACCAGAGTGTGCATACGGGATGGCTTGGAGGCGTGGAGGATCAGGAAGGGCGCCCAAGACAAGGTGGAGGCCCAAACCGAGTCGATTTCGAGCCTGTTTCGGAGTCCAGGACCAGCAAGGAGTAAAACAGTCTCCCAGGACGCATCCGGGCTTCGTTTTCTACGATCCACCCATGGTTGGAAAGATAATTTCATAAGGAAACCAATGGCGTTGGTTTCAGGTCCAAACTCGTTCGGAGTCGTCGGGAAACGTCGAAACAAGTCAGCGTCCAGAATCTGTTCAGGTGCTGCGTCACCGTTTTTGGTCCAACGGACCGTGTATCGATGTTGAGCCCATTAGGGGGCGCGTCCAGGGGTGGTGACGACCCTTAGTCCTATATATTCAGCCGCCGCCACTCTCGTTAGGTTTTGGGTTTTGCTTAGATTATTATGTCAAGAACAGTTTCGTCGTTTAATCGGTTTGTGAGACCCCAACTCATGAGATTAATCATTCATCTGCAAATTGGTTGCATTCTTCCTTGTTCTTGCTTGTGTTCTTCGATTTGCAGGCAAAGGACTTAGCCTTCTTGGCGAGGTCAACCGTGCAACGCCGGTTGATAACCAGAGGAGACGTGGTGCTGCGATTGCGGGGTTTTCGGATCGAGTTGTTCGAAGCCGGATCGATTTGTGTCTCGTTTCCACCAAATCGAGAGTTATCGGAACCTTTCGGAAGATAAGGCCACCCTAGTTCACATTAGCCTCCTCCAGGATCCTCCTCAATGGCAGACCGGGCCAGCCGATCCAACACAGGAGAGGGGTGCTGTCACATCCCAAATTTTGCATTTTTAAAAATAGAGCTAAATCGATTTAATTATGAATTTTTGTGCACATGAAACATAGGAAAATAATATTTTTCATTAAATTAAAATTTATCATAGGAAGTAGAAACATGTTTGAGCATACATGCTGTTGCATTTGATTTATTGTGATGTGTGGTTTTGGTTAAATCTCAAAAAGATTTTAAAGGTATTAGGAAATTTTATTTAAATAAAAGAAAAAGTTTTCCTTTATCTCTATTCTAGCTCGTGGCCATTTTCTTTTCCTTGGCCCGAGAGGAATTTTGGCCGAGCGGCCTGCGTCCGTTCTTGACCTGCCGCCTAATCTCCTTGTTGACCTCGCTGATACCTCAAGACTCCATGTCAGCGCCGTCGTTCTTGATCAATTGAGTTCGACTCGTACTCGAACTGGAGCCACGCTCCGTAACTTTCCCTCTTGTTCACACTTGACTATCCTGTTATTATATTCATTTATTTCCTTTGTTCCTTGCGCCTAGCTGTGTGTTTTGGCGTGATCCACATAGCATGCAACGAGCTGTGGTCATGTTTTCATCTCTAATAATAATATGTATAGACATGTTCGGCCAGCTGTTCTAGTACAGAGAAACTCATCCAATTCCGTTTTTCTTTCCTATTGCCGTATATGCATGTCGTGCATGCCAAGGACTTCGTGTCTGTCTTGCCGGTTGATGCGCCCATCTATAAATAGCAAAGCTAGCCCTGGCCGATTGTTCCTTCTCTAAACCCTTACAAATCCTACACAGGTCTACCCTATCGCCGCCGCCTCTAGTTTGCTGGCCGCATGCACGATCCAAACAACCATGCCATCCAAGGAGAGATTTCCATGATCTGCCTCTGAGCTGTTCCGTACCTCGTCGTTGTTTGCTCGCGGCTGGTTCCCAGCGCTCTGCCGCCGTCTGCATCCTGCTTTCAATCTACGGCCAGGAGAGCAGAGGAGTCATCTTCAATCTTGTACAAATCGTGAGCGTCTCAGTGTTGTTCCTCGCCGGCTGATGGATTGATGCAATCGCAAGCAAACAACTACGACCTTGTTCCCTGGTCTTGCCGCTGAAGACGAGCATGTGTCTATCGTCTACTTTTCATGCAACACAAGAAAACATGTACGTCATCAAGTCTACTGGATCTTGGTATGCCACATTATTTAATGGGCTTAATACTTTGATGATGTCATGCATGCATCATCCGTGGTCTAATTCCGAATCTCTTCTATATATATCAATAGGGTTTGCTGCTCCACACTGTTATACGTTAACTGCCGTGCGTGGTCATCTTCAAGTGGATAGAGCTGCTGGAACTCGATCTGGCTGCTCTCTACTTCAACGCAGACATCGCTGTTCCACGCTTGACATCGGTGAGGACCTTGACATGCCTCCTGTTAATTTCCCCTCCCTGTTGTGCCGTGCTGAGCCTGTCCGATCATCGGCTGTTGTCGTCCATACAGATTTTCCTTTCTATTTTGATCAATTTCGCTCATCTCAAGTTACCGGTCCTTGCAGTGTTGTTTCCGTCCGCCAATCAGAGCAACTCGCTGTCCTCGAGCCGATTCTGTTTTCATCTTTGAACTAGGTGAGACCGCGTTGCTTTGTTATTCGTTTTGGATCAAGTCACATGCCAATCCGTACCTCTATTTAGCGTGTCGTTCGCGTCCATGTCATCTTAACGACGTCCAGATTAGTTTTATAACCTTTTTAAACTTGTTTTTCCACTGTTGGTGTATTGTTTTAATTATAGTTTTGTTTGCTATGCATGATTGGCTCCATATGTTTGTGTGTTGCTGATTCGAATCAAGTAGACGGTGAGCTTTGTGTTTGTGATCTACAAGAAGTTGACGATCAAGAGTTCTTTTGAAGTTTGGACTTGAAGAAGGATCTATATTTGAGGCAAGTATAGCTTGGGATCATCCTTGATGTCCTATTCACTTTAATTAACAATTCATGATGCATGTGTCCTCCTTGTTTGCCATTAAGGACTTACCTAGTCTTGATACTTGATCCTTGTCTCCTATGGGTTATGCATTGGGTAGTAAATTCCTAGCGCTCAACCAACAAACATTTACTTATTGCTTTATGGATTAAATCATGATGAGTAGTTGTTGATGCCATGGTACATAGGGCGAAAGAGCTTGTGTTGTTTATTTATGAAGCTCTTAGCTCTCCATAAGGACTTATTCATTCGTGATCATCCGGGATATACAAGATGCGACTATGGGGGTCACATGGCTCGGCTTTAGTCGTTCGAGGGGGATAGTGTTTACTCCGTGTCGGTGGTTACCGAACGGAAGAGAATGGGTTGTAGCCCTATCGCTATCCGGCATGTTTAGATAACCCTTTTGAAAGGCTTTATGTGGTTTTCATTTGGTTAGGGAGTCGCGAACCTACTCTGGTGGAAACCATGACCTGTAGTGAAAGTGTACACCTCTGCTTGCAGAGTTAATTAAACCGACATGTCAGCCGTGTTCGCGGTCATGAACGGCCTTGGAGACATTAATGAATAGAATTGCATGCTTATTATGATGTTGCTATTAAATTGATGTTGATATCTGTTCACACTTGTGATTAATGGGTTAATGGGATTCCTTTATGCTTAAGCTTAAAACTTGATCAACACTAAAAGCAACCGCAGCTTAAGACGATTAATCGCCTTCTAAGCCTCATAACCCCCTCGGCTATGCTTGCGGAGTTCGACATGGACTCACCCTTGCTATTTCACCCCACCTCGGGGAGGAAGTTAGGCTTGTGATCAACCCGGTCGGTTGTCCCCGTGGAGCCTACACCGAGAAGATTGAAGAGTCTTTCCGCTTTGTTTCCTAGCTAAGGTTTATACTTTTATTTTATGCTCGTTATATTTTAAGCATTGTGAATTGATTACCATTCATTTGTAAACTATATGTAAGATTTGACTTCGGGGCTCACATATGGCTTCATCCGGTTTTGTTCTTAAAACCGGGTGTTACAAAAGTCGTCGGGGAGACTCCCTATCGCCGATGCTCTTCATTATTTTCATGGAAGCATTCGCGTGATTAGTGGACTTGGCGGCTGTGGACCGCCTCCTCGGACTCACGAGGGGCAGCCCGGATTCAAAGATAACCTGTAGATTCAGCATCACCTGCAAAGATCTACGCCAATGACGTGATCCTCTTCATGCGCCCAAGCGGGGGAGGCGAATGCAATAAAATCGATCCTCCAAATCTTGGCGACGCCTCCGGCCTAAGGATGAATCCGGGGAAAGGCTCCATCATGCCGATCCACGTCCCGAAGGACAACACGGAGCGACTTAGGGCCATTCTGGGATGCCAAGTCGCGGACTTCCCCATCACAAACATGGGCCTCCCTATGAGCGTCTAGAAAGTGCCTAAGGCCAAGATCCAATCCGCAGTGGGCGCAATCGTTAGGCGTATGACGGCTTGCCACGACCCCCTCATAAATATAAGCGTAAGACTCGGATCAAGTCGATGTTGTGCGCAATGTTGATCTACACCATCATCGCCGATGGCCAACCCCCATGGGCGTCGATGAAATCAATGCCATTTGTAGGAGATTCTTGTGGAATAGCAAAGAAGGCAGCATCGGGGGAAGTGCATGGTCAAATTTCCCACCGTCACATCGCCCAACGGACCCAGGGGGCTGGGCATCCTAGATTTTCGCCTTTCCTCAATCGCGCGCTGCAATTAAGATGGCTTTGGTTGCGATGAGACGAGACGAGAGTTGGGCCAAGGTCGAGTTGCTGCTTTCCGTGCCTCGTGAGGTCCAAAGTTTCTTTAAAGGCGTCCCACGTACACAATCCTCGACGACCGTCGGTCCACCTTCTTCTCGGGCGGAAAGGCGACCAAGCACATTGCACCAAGCTTGCTAAACTTTGTCGGCCCGCGAGGACATCCGGTAGACAACAAAGGCGCGAGAAGGCCTACGGGGTGCGCATGGGTGCGACAAATCACCGGAGGCATCTCGTCCCCGCAACACGGCAATACCGGCGCCTTTGGGACATGGTCGAGCCGAAGTCGTGAACAAAGAACACCGACACTTGTTGTGGAAATGGACCCGATGGGGACATTCTCCTCCATCTCAACCTACAAGGCGCTACACCTGCCTTCGCACCCAATCCCCATGGGCACCGGGTCTAGAGCACCCGGGTGCCGTTACGCCAAGATCTTCCTATGGTTGGCTCTCCGAAGAAGGCACTGGACCATGGATAGAAGGCACCGCCCGAGCCTTGAGGCGCGCAGCAAGTGCTACCTATGTGACCAAGACCCGAGACCATCAACCACATCATCACCTCCTGCTCCTTCTCCGGACACATCCGGTGGACCATCTTGGCGACGCTTTGGGGTTGACGCCTCACGGGTGGGTGGGGATCCATCTTCGACCGGTGGGAGCGGTGAAAGACGGAGATGACACGAGAGAGAAGAGGAAGGGCACGAACACCCTCTTGGCGCCCGGTGGCATAGGAGCTGTGGAAAGAAAGACACGCAAGAATTTTCCCCGAACAAAGAGGCCACTAGCGCGCAAATCTTCGGATCAAGCGGATCACCGATCGTTGGATAGAGGCGGGGGTGCATCATCTAGGCGTATTAGCACGCGAGTAATCGCTATGTGTAAAACAAAAAAAGGAGACAATGCCTATTGTAAACTTTATCCTCCCAAAACACGCCCACGCGCAATGTAAAAACTCTTCTTTTTATATACAAAGATGCGCAAAATCTTTTACGTATTCGAGAAAAAGAAAAGAAAATGATTTCTTCATCCTAACAAAAACATCACAAGAAAAAAACAAATATGGGGACAAGCACATTTTTTTTGAGACCACGCCCGAAGTGCATTTTTCATTAAGAAGAAAGAGTTTTTTTCGAGTACAACCCAACATGAAAGGTAACCAAGGTTACCCCCAAGAACCTACGAACTCTTTGGATCTATGGATTATGATTACATTGTAACAGATTTGCGACACACCAAAATCTAAGGGGATTAGCGGCACACATAGGCGTCCTCCTCCTCCAAACCGGCGAGGTTGAGGTCCAACATGGTCACATCAAAGCCTCCCATCAACAACTTATTCAGGCATTGTTGCTGCTTGCGCACCGTCATGTCCCCTTGAAAGCCGCGTTGAACCGGGTCACAATGTCGGCCGGCCACGTCTTCCGGCGACACGGACACCGAAGTTTCAGCAGCGGCATCTTTTTGCGCCTATAGCGTCGCGTTGGCCTCCCGTGGCTTGGTAGCCGACGGCTAGCTGCGCCAGTAGCGACCGCTGACATCGGTGTCCCGGGCGCCTTACCTTTTGGCTTCCTCACGAGAGGAGTTGCGATCGGTAGACATCCGCCTCCGCCCCTGTCTGTCGCACCGATCGGCCGACTTCGGCCTCACCACCAGGAAGGGGAACTCCCCGGTCCATCCGACCGCCCATCTCTACCCCCTGAACGCGAGCAACAGCGAAGCAGCGGTGGCCTCCTCCGAAGACAGCGGCGGCGGTGCAGCGTTGTTGTCAAGTAGTTGCGGGTCGGATGGAGTAGAGTCCTCCCCACCACCTCCGACACCTCCGTGTCTACGGCCTGAGTTGGGTCACACGAGGCGGCGATAGGGGGCACACCAACACTTCCTGATCATCAAGGGAGGTAGGTAGTAAGAAGGCGGCTCGGCGAGGAGGCCACGAGCTCATTGAGCATCGATCAACCCAAGCGGGAGGCTCGGCACCCACGCCCACCCCGCGCGAGTGGGTCTGCAGAGGTGGCGGCAGGGTGGCAACGTTGTCGACATAGCCATGAGGAGGAGGCCACACGAATCCTACACCAACCGGGGCCCAAGCCAGCACATCGTCGGAGAAGGCGGTGATGGTGCAGGAGCCCCCAACGGCAATAGAGGCTTCTCCTGTGGCGGCGGCGGAGGTGGCGTAGAAGAGGTCGGGCCAATTGACTGCAGTGGCGTGGGCAGCTTGCGGTGGCCCTGGGGGCCGTCTGCACAGCCAGAGGTCCGCGTTGTTGAACAACCGCGTTTGGCCCCGTCTGGCACCCGCCACGGGCAGTGGCGCGCCCAATGTCCCTCACACTGGCAGGTGCAGCAACGCGACATGAACCTGCAGCCCGCCTTCCTTGTCCTGACCTTGCCTCCATCGTATTCGTCCTGACCTTGCCCTAATCGTATTCTCTGAACAATTATATTCACCTTCTTCTTATCTTTCCCTTTCTTCCTGCGTCTTTTTTTTATTGCCTTTTTATTGCTTTGTGGAACATCCTCCAGAGTCGGCGGCAATTTTCGGTTTCGGTTGCTAGCGCGTGAGGTTAACATGGGCTCTTTTTCCTGGCCGGGCTCGTCCGTCAATCCAGTTCCGCCAATGAAGAGGAAGTTGTTGCCCTCGAGGAATTCAGAGATCCAATCCCGGCGATGTTCTTAGTAATCAGGCATGCTGATTTCAGTAGAGAGAGGTATGTAAAAAATAATTTGGAAATCAGGCCACAAAATGTATGCAAAGGATAAAAACAAAGCAATATAATCTGCACAATAAACCAAGAAAGGAAGGTAGCTGAGTAAAAACAATAATTTTGGCAAGTGTAAATTATGACAGAATGGATGTCTTATGTAACAGATTTGCTTCATAACAGAAAATATCCCCAAGAATTTTCTGTGAGCAGTGGCTCATTTCCTGGGCCAGGCAAGTTTCTTTTGTAACATAAAATATCTACTGCTGGCCCAATCTATTAGAACTCGTCACCTTATCAAACACATTCATCTAATCTACCACACTCTGCATAACTGTTGTTGTTTCTCCTTTGTGCTTCCTATACCCGGATGGCCCAATGAAATTGTTTGACAACAGAGCAGGGCCCATGGTAAGTTCCTGAGGCATCGATAACCAATCTCATCTGCACTCCCATTCACTAGCAGCATCCACTGTAGCGAACTAGCAATCAGGGCCCAGCCAAAACTTAATGTCTGATCTTGCAATCAACACTTCTCCTAAATAAGAATTGCTCACTTGCGAATCAATCTGCCTCCCTTACTTCAGCGCTTGCTGGAACCGTCCCCAGAATCTCTGATCTCAACTGCATCAACAATCTACCCAAGTAATTCAGGCCTTCTCCCTCCCGCCCACCGCCCCAAAACAAATCATGAGGCGATGCCTCGACAAGAACAGAGCCAGCAGTTGACAGCAACATATTGGTCAAATGGGGATAAGTTGAAAACTTGCATTTGATAGCTCTATACATCACATCTATTTTTGTAGTCTCCCAATCTGTTCTTACCTGAAAAATAAAAGGAATTCGAAAACCAAGTGAGAACGACAATAAATAAGGTATGCATATGGAGTAGATATAGTTGTTAGAGTATCTGCAAGAGTGCCCCATATCTCTTCCCCATCCATGTTTTTTTGGAAAAATGAGAAAAATTCATCTCCAACAGTTTCCCATATGTGTTCCTCATCTTTTGGAAATTGCCAAATCACAGTCAGTTGCGCAAATATACGCGCGGTTCTGGAAGCGCGCATCCAGACGTTCCCCGCACTGTGTACCCCTTCCCCGCGCGGCTTCTTCTTCCCATGACGTCTGGCCTGTTGTGGCTTCTTGATCGCGGCTGGGCGAGGATGGGTGACCTGCTGTGGCCTCTTGATCGTGGCTGGGCAAGGATGGGCGGCCTGCTGCGGCTTCCTGATCGGGGTTAGGCCAGGCTGGGTGGCCTGCTGCGGCTTCCTGATCGAGGTTGGGCAAGGCTGGGCGACCTGCCGTGGCTGCCGGCCGACTGGGAGAAAATGCAGCCGCCTGGGAGGTACCGCTGGCTGCCTGGGAGCTCCAGGCCGAGGTACTGCTGGTCGTATGGAGGTGCATGCAACAAACAGGTTGCTACGTAGATTGGCTGTGGCTGCCTACCGCCGGTTGGGGCACAAAGGGGATCGGCAGTCGCGACCAGGATTCAGCGGCTATGTAGATTGGACTGTGGGGAAAAAGTCCTGGACCCAAAGATGTGTGTGGCTCCAGAAATTTGATATTTGGGAAACCAAATATAGGAAACTCTTGGAGATGGCCACGTTTTTTTTTTTTTTTTTTCTCTCCCCATACTTATTTGGGAGTTGGCAAATAGCATGTTTTGGGGAACAAAAATGAGGTACTCTAGGAGATGCTCTTATTGATATAGTGTACTAGTTACCATTAATTGATGGGTCATATCGTTTTCAAGAGGTAATTGTAGCCATATATTGAGTTAAAGACCCTACAACTAAGCACGAAGATGTTTGGTAACAGGCCATCCATAGTACCACGAACTTTGAACAGTGGAAAGCGTGTAAAAGGGAAGTCCCAGGCAGATGATTTTGCACTTATGCTACCAAGTGGTTGCAGTTCAATTGTTGCTGTGTCTGAGTTAACCAGAGGAGAGGTTGACAAAATTAGAAAGGATGCTACAGTCATTAATTAATATTATAAGTAAATTCTGGTGGAACTATTGTCGGATGAATTCTTTCAATCATCAGAAGTGTGAATGTGTGATGACATACTCCCTCCGTTCCAAATTGTAGTTCACTTTGGCTTTTCTAGATCCATTCCAAAATCAATGTATCTAGAAAAGCCAAAGTGAACTACAATTTGAAACGGAGGGAGTATTTTGTTAGGTACCAGTACGCAACGTCCCTTCATCACTTCCCACTACAATCAGTTAAAATACAAATACGATTAAGGCTGTTAAAAGTTTGGTGCGAACCTGTGCAACACGTGAAACCCAAGCAGCCCGTTGAAACCAGGTCTGTGGCTTCCATACGTGTTGAGCAAAACCATGGTTTGAACCAGCCAAATCGTTATGGGCTTCCACACGTGAAACATCATCGACAACCGATGCCGCAGCAGCGCCCCTTGCCTCGCTGGGCCTGCCACTAGCCACCTTCCCGATAGCGGGGTCAGGTTCACTGGCGCCCCTGCGGCAGCAACGGCACTGAGGCGGCGGGCGAGCTCATCATCGCACACGGAGCGGAAGTAGCGGAAGCAGCGGGCACTGAAGAGATCAAGGGCGCAGACCCTGTCCGCGCCCGGAACTGCAGTGGCAGTGGGAGTGGCAGTGCGACAGGCCGTGGTGCAAAACCAACGTCTTGGGTCCTCATGACCTCATGCGTAGCATCCGAGGACCAGGCCACCATGCGACGGCATCCGGGACCAGGCCACAGCCCTTGCTAAGGCTCCATGTGACAGCGGTGAGGCACACGCAATGTAGGGCAGCACGGTGAGGATCTCCATGTGATCGGGCGGGTTGTTGTACACACTGTGAGGGCTGTGGGGTCGTCGTCATCCTCAATGCCAGCTAGGCAGGGAGGACCTCGCTAGCGCCAGGGGCAGCCTCAGCCTCTATCTCTGCTTTCAAACCGCATACACCGGCAAACCAACCCATCTAACCCGTAAGCATATGGTTTGGTCTAGGGAACCGCTCAAACCCGTACTAAACCGCCATTGAACAGGCCGAAATACAATAATGAGACATACCAGTTCAGGGAACCCTTTTTGTTGGGTCCTTCCTATTCTAGCAGCCTCTTCAGGACTCTTTGCGAGCTTTATTTCTTGAACAATATCTCTTGCTTGAGGATTGTCAACACCAACAAACTTGTAAGCCTGAAAGACAGAGTTATGAGCTTATGAACAGTCTGAATAATGACGGTTATAAAGAAAATGGAACACATGTTGGCACATTATGATAGAATCCCTATATAGCACATATCACAAATGTAGCAGCTATGAACAGAAGACAAACCTGGTAATAGTGTTCCACTGTTGGCCATGTGCAATAATCTCCATTTTCATCAGGCATGTGAATTGGATGAGGAGAAAAGTTTGAGAAAGCCCCAAAAACATCCCACGTCTTGTAAAAGGAAATAATATTTGCTTCATACGGAGATACTTCTGGATCAATGGAAGGTATTTCTTCCACGGATGGTATAACAGGTGAAAGATCAGGAATGGGTTCGATGAATCCACCCATGAGCATGTCCCTATCAATCTGCACATTTATAACCCCACAGTTTTCAGTCAAAAAGATCTGCACAGGGAGAAAAAATATGTAATAGTGATGAACAAGTAGCAAAAGGCATAAATATGCCCACAGCATTGCACAATATACTCAGATATCCAGTATAAATAATGGGCCCATTTGCTGGAGCTACTGCTGTGGTAGCTGCTGCTACATTACCCACTGAGGGGGGGACTGCAGCCACCACCCGCAGCCACAGCAGCAGGGTGCTGAACAGGCCCAATATAACTTGAAGGAAACAGCAGTAGAACTGTAGAAGAGGTTACTAAAACTAGGAACATGAGGATTGTTAAATTGTATTAAGAAAAACATGGGGCACTGATACAAAACATAGATACAAAGGAACATATGCAAAATCAAATGCCTAAACAGGTGTTCAATGTATCAATTATGTCAGTTTCATTGATATGCATATAGAGTATATCTGAACATGAAAAATGGTTGACCTGCTCGTATGAGACATCAATTAAATTTATCGCCTGAGTCATTTGATTCATCCCTAGTTCAGCAACTGGTGTTGGTGCATTTGATCCCCAATTATTTTGGGTGCCAAGAATGCATAGACCTGTCAAATGATGAAAGAGAATTAGGGAACACCTTACACCCATTTAGGGGGTTGGCTTTCATATATATATATATATAGTCAAGTACAACTTGGAGTACAAGTAACATCATATACATGTGTTAGAATATACGCATCTATTATAAGTTATGAGTTCATATAGAATTCTACTACATAATAACAAGCACATGATAACATGGAGGATCTCATAAGAAAATGTAAGACAACCAATAAATAATAAAAGTGAACTGAATTATGTCCGTGGCTCCTCTGGTATTCACATGTGAAATGTAGATACCATGAGATGTAAAATGAAAAGGAAGCTATATATTCTATCCATCCAACTAGAAATAAAATTAAAACCATGATACAGCTAACTTAAATGCAGCAAATGAACACACAAGGCATAGACGATCTTGCCAAAAAAAAAGTTCACCTTATGGATAACACTCGCTGATATAGCAGAAGCAGCTAGTGTCCCACCACATTCCCATAATACAGCAAGATAACCACGATCATAACAATATGACATAACATTTCTTGGATTCAGCATGTCAAACTCTACTACTTCAACACCCTTCATAGCAAGCTTCTTTTGAAAATCTCGCCGAGCACCTCTCTGAGTTGCAACTATTGTATAGGCATCGTTAACATTCCATAGATTTGCTTCTTCTGGAAGGTTAAGAGACTGTGACATCACTAAACGCACTGGAACATGCCCCTTAACATGCCTTGCAGTTAATCGAGGATCTATAATAGAACCAAAAGATATTAGTTTTGAACAGACACTAATAGCTACAGTTAATAGAATATTGCATTATGTTGTCGCACCATCAAAACGCACGGTATTTCCACCAACAATAACAGCGTCACTTCTGCCACGCAATTCAAATACACGCCCTCTTGATGCTTTGCCACTTATCCAAGAAGCATGTCCACTACTTGCTGCTATTTTTCCTGCACATTATTGAAAGTCAAAATCCTCTGAAGGTTATAAATCACCTGTTTATATTAATAATTACCCCCAACTAATATTACCAAGCGGAATAACATATATCTTACCATCTGCAGTCATAGCATACTTCAGGACGGAGAACGGGACATGAAAGGCAGCTCTGTAAAGCAATGGAGCATTTACAGTGAGGCATGGCTTCAGAGCTTCCTACAGTCAATCAACAACTTCAAAGTTAGCAAACTGGTAAAATTCAAGGACATATGGCGTGTTTGTTTCAAGCCTTGGCAACCTCGCCTGGCTCACCGTGCATCCCCAGGCGTCCGATTTCAGTCGCCTGGGAATCCATCTGCGGAGGGTAGGAAGAAAACAAGCCAATAGTGCATATATTCTTCCGACCTACTTATGAGGGTCTCACACAAACCACAAATGAAAAACCTCATGTTCTTAAAAAAATCCCTATGATAGTTGCCAGCATGTAAAATGGTCATGTTGTTTTTCCTTGTTATATCAATGACCTTGTCTTCATTGGACTTGAACTTCTCAACTAAACTCTGACGAAATCAATAGATGTTTTCATAATTTTGTTCTTGTGCCATAGTAAACCACCAGACTTTATTTGTTCCATGTCATCCCACCCACTACTGCCAAATTTACAAGATCATAACTTTTGAGTCCAGGAAATCAAGTGGCAGGTATGATTGAAAAAATGCACAGTTGCAAAGGCAAAATGGTATCAACACTAAGAGAAATCAAACATTAAAAGAAGTATAGGCAAAGAATCACCTCGAACAGTTTACTCTGCAGGTCCTCCCCCACAACATCAACTTGAATGCCTTCCCTTCGTAATGCTTGAATTGCCTTCCCTCTCAAGTGCTTCAAGGGATGTCTAAGACCCACCACAACTCTTGTAATTCCTGCCTACTAAATTATTAGCAAACTGCTTATATACATTGTGGACAACTCGTCAAGTTAATGCCAGTGCATTAGACCAAGTGTATTGCAACAGGGTTCATATGGACAAATGCACAAGGACCAAATAAAACCTCACAACCATGTTTGGTGACAGAGACTAGTGCACAAGACAGATCGTTGATTAGATGTTGGGCAAGAGCATACATCGTTGATTGTCCATTCATCTCCAGATGATTAATGATTAACAAAATGGTTTACGCCCCCGAAAGTCAGACTGACTATGTATAGGACCCTGACCCAGGTGCTACAATATTAGCCCAATTGATTTCATGGCATCTGAAAACTGAGGGAATCTGAAGTGCATTTTAAATATCAAAACTCAGAGAAACATATGGGAGCAAAATATAGGAAAGGCAAATCCGTCGAGCACCTGGACGAGGGATCCGACGGCTGTGTTATCCCCAAAGCAGTCCCCAGGCTCGAGGTTGAGGTATGCCGTACCGCCGCGCGCGTGCTCACCGGCCTCCTGTGCGGCGAGGAGCTCGGCGCAGGGCGTCCCCTGCGCGTAGAGGAACCCCTCGCCAACCACCCAGGAATCGGCGCTGTCGGTATCGACCTGGGGCCGCGCTATGACGCACCCGAAGTTGGGGTGCGGAGAGGTGAGGCCCGCGGAGCGGTCGGCCACGTCGGCAGCACGGCGGAGGAGGAGGGCATCGTCCGCGTGTGAGTGAGAGGCGAGCACGGAGGAGACCGCAGCGGCACGTGTTGCGGGGACGCGGTGGCGCGTGTGGAGGAGGAGGTGGAGGAAGGATGGAGCCCCTTGCGCCGGAGCGGGCGCGGCGCCGCCGAGCAGCGGCTGAGGTGGCCGCATGTTCTGCGGGTGAGATGGGCTGGGGCTGGCCGGAAGTGATGGGGTTTGGCCAGTCCGGAGCGGGCAAAAATTTAGTGTGTGTTTAGTTGTTTTTGTAATGTAATGTTAGTAGGGATGAAAACAGTAAAAAAAAAAAAAGATCATAACAAGGTCAAATCACTTTTATTTTACTAGTATAGTGCCCGTGCTAACGCAATAAAATTGATACAATATTAATATAGTTAGTTGGAAAATACAAATGATAACGGTCAAAATTTATAATAACGGTATCCTTAAAAAAGCGATAAACAAACCAAAATGAGAAAAGTCATGTAAATCGCAACATCCCCACAATTCTTGATAATGGCACAAATAAACGATCAAGTTCTAAGTGGACTTGACATAGCACAGTGATGAAAAAATATTAATTATTATAGTTGCTTCTTAAGTAGAGGTTGTTCCTATACGTGTACAATCTCCTTGTCATATAGTTAGTTTCCAAAAACTTATTTACCTTATGTACATGTTGGTTGTGTGTGCTTTTGATTTGGTAATTATCAACGATAAATTCTTGTTTAAATATGGGAATCTTCGGAAAACGATCGGAAGAGGGTAAAATTGTTTCTATTTTCATTTTCATTTATTTTTACCATTATCATTTTTCAATTTTTTTTTGTTAGCACTTCTGCTTCTGTTTAGGCAACAAAATTGGAAATAATTTGAAAACGACTTCAAAAATCAGAAACTATCATTTTTGTTTTAATCCCTAAATTTTAGTGTAGCAAATGAGAATGCCAAATTTTCTATCTTGGTGATTGTTACATACTAAAAATTTAGTCACGAATACACAGCACATGCCCCATACATTTTTCTCTCATTTGGGGCTCTTAGTCTCAAATGCAAAATGCTAAAAAAAATTGTTGTTTTATAGTGTGGTGTTTAGATCCATTTTACAAAATGGTGAGCCAAAACCCAAGCAAAATCATGGAACTAAACGGGGCCTTATATATTTTGACAACAAAAATGCAAAATTTAGTGTCATGACCTAGGAAATAGTGCCCGGAAGGACAGGCCCGCCCCGGTCGGGGGCACGGGCGCCGCCCCCCCAAAGGCAGCGCGCGCGCCGCCCCCTCCCTTCCGCGGATTCTTCAGCAATTAATTCGGGAATAAAGGAGGAAATTATCTAGGATTATCTTAGGCTTTTTTGTGTGCAAGGGAATATTCCAACTATAAGGAAGGCCCTTATTAGGAAAATAAATAGGATATGCTTGTAAAAGGTATTCCAATCTATAAGGAAACCTTTAGATAGATTGCTTGAGATACAAGTCCCACTAGCCGGGCTATAAAAGTAGGGGATCTATAATCTTTCGGGGTAACAAGCAAATAAAAAAATTTATCCCAATCTCCCCTGCTCCCTCTCCCCGCGCGCGCCTCCCCCTCCCCTCCCACGCGCCGCCCAAGACGCCACCACCACCGCCGCGGCGGCCGAACCGCCAGCGCCCCCACCGCGGCGCGGCCGCGCGCGCCGCCCTCCCCGCCTCCTCCTCCTCCCTCCTCTTTCCCTCCGGCGTTCGTCAATTGGGTGTCAATTCGGCCCAATCTGGCGGAGTCGGCAACCGGTATCCGGAGACCACTATGATCCACCCACCACCATGGACACCAAGGCGAAGAAGCTCTGAAGAACTTGGGGGACCGGTTCGCGGGATTCACCACCGGGATCAAAACGCTCGCCCGAACAAGTCGCTATCCTCTCGGGCAACGATCCGGCGGCAATGAAGTGCCAACACAACTGCAGGAGGCGATCGGAGATGAAGACGTTGTTGGAGACAACAACCGCGATTTCATCAAGAAGCGGACTGATGGCAAGCGAGAACCCGGGATGATCGGGTTACCGCCGCCGATCTGGAGAACCCGATGAAGGGCTACACGGGGCGCCGGCCCGGCCGCCGGGCGCCGCCGCGGCCATGGGCACATGCGCCGCCCCCACCCCCTCCGGTGGACACCTTCCCGTCTCGCTCCTCGCTTGCACAAGCTGTCCTTCCCGACCTATGATGGCAAGGAGGATCCTCTCCCATGGATCAACTGGCTGCGAGCAATTCTTCATGGGACAAGGTACGCCCGACTCTGAGCAAGTTTGGTACGCTCCCTATCATCTCACGGGAGAAGCACAGCGGTGGTATATGAGGCTGTCCCGGGAGAAACCGGTGGCGGATTGGGCAAGCTTCGCCCGGTATGTCAACGAAGCTTCAACCCAGTACCGACGGCGGAATCCAGGCGGCGGCCGGCATCGGCGAGGAAGACGAGCACCGTCGATGAGTACACGGAGCGGTTCTGGCGCCGCGTGGCGCGTGCGAGCCCACCTCGACGACAAACAACGGTGAACATCTACACAAATGGATTGGGCGAGCCGCTCAAGGCGGCCGTCGGGATGTAGGACCCCAAGGATATGGAGGCGAGCCATGTCTCGCCCGGGCGCACGGCGCGGCGCTGACGATCCTCTACAACTCCGGCAAGCCACCACAGCAACGGGGCAAGGCGCCCGGCACCTCTCACCACGGGCGCCCACCCCCGGCGCCCACCCGGTACAATCGTGCCACCGACTTGGCCGTTCAAGCGGCCGACACGGAGGAGATGACGGAGGCCGGCGCAAGGCCGGCCTGCGCTTCAAGCGTGACGAGCCGTTCACGCGGCGGCCACAAGTGCAAGCACCTCTTCGACATCACGGTCTTCAACGACTTCGCTAACGTGCGGGGAGGGCGTTCCACTAGCGGGCGTCAAAGTAGAGGAGAGTGCGGACTGAGGGTTCTCTTCGGGGACCCGACTCCCGATGCGTGGTGCTCATTCTTTATATCTCGTCGGCATCATCTCGGGAACGGTGTCAACATCGTCGCCGACTCGGGAGCAAAAGCACAACTACATCGATCCCGTGTGGTGACCACGGCGGGCCTCGGACTCGGCCGGTGTGTGTGGTGATCACCACCGGCACCGGCGCCACCTCGACATGCCGGATTACGCCACCTTCGGCGTTCCATTACGCGCCGGCGCCCGGCACCTTCGACATCGGCGCCTCGTCATGCATGTCGGTACCGACGTCGACGTCATCTTGGGCATGCCTTGGTTGGCAAGCTTGGGGCGAGTGGCGTGGGACTTCGCCCGCGCCGCGAGCTCCGGTACTACCGCGACGGCCGCCCGAGCACTTTCACGTAGGCTCCACCTCCCCGAGTGGGGCGCCCGGCCCCGAGGTGCTCGGGGACCGGGATCTTTGCCGGCGTCGGACACTTCCCTCCAGGCTGGGGAAGTTCAAAGGCATGCGGCGCCTTGGACCTCTACGACACGTCTCACGGGAGCCTTTGTACAACTACGCCCGGGCTACACGGAGGACCGGCACCTACGCCACATCGCCCTCGGCGTCACTACGAGCGCCGCTGCTCCCGGCTTGGGCGGTTGAGGGCGGCCTCCTCCTCTTCGGCGGCCGTTTCTACCTTCCGGCCGTCACCACCACTGCTATCGGACCTGCTAGAGGCACTATTGCGAGGGGGCGTTCGCGGGGCGAACTTCCTTGCCACCCGGGCGCGTACATGGCACCACCTACATCCTCGGCACCGACCGCCATCTTGTTGGGCGGCATATGGCCTAGGCGCCACCACGTCGGCCCCGCCCGGTGGTCGTCTTCCTCGACGGTATGGATCGCAGCTTCCTCACCATCGACAACGTCCACATCGGTTATGACGCGAGCGGGGGCGCACCATCTCTCTCCCTCCTTGTTCGACGTCGGCTCCTTCATGTGCGGTGCGATGTTAAACTTGGTCGCTACACCCCCCACACGCCGCGACATTACCATCGGCGCCTTCTTCCGCTCTTCGTCACCGCTCCGCCCGACGGCGCTTCTTGTTCTTGGAGAGCCCGCCTCGCGACATGGTGCATCGGCACCTTGAGGCGGAGTTCCGCGGGAGCTCCTTCTTGCCGCCCGCCGCCCGAGGCGGATCTCGGCGAGGGGCGGGCCATACACCAAGACATCTACCATGGCTACATCGGGAACCTTCACTACCTCCCGGAGTTTGCTCCAAAGCGAACCGGGGGAGAACATGATCCTCGGGAACCCGGTGCACGGCAAGTTGATACCGCAGGTCGACCACATCATGCCGGGTGCTCTGATCTCCACCCAAGTGTGACCGAATGGACTTTCATCCAGCCAGCGAGGACGCGCGGTCGGAGAAAGGGGGGGGGGGAGATGTCATGACCCAGAAATAGGGCCCGGAAGGACAGGCCCGCCCGGCCCGAGGGGCACGGGCGCCGCCCCTCCAGGGCTAGGCGCGCGCGCCGCCGCCCCCCCCCTTCTGCGGATTCTTCGGCAATTAATTCGGGAATAAAGGAGGAAATTATCTAGGATTATCTTAGGCTTTTTATGTGCAAGGGAATATTCCAACTATAAGGAAGACCCTTATTAGGAAAATAAATAGGATATGCTTGTAAAAGGTATTCCAATCTATAAGGAAACCTTTAGAGAGATTGCTTGAGATACAAGTCCCACTAGCCGGGCTATAAAAGTAGGGGATCTGTAATCTTTTCGGGGTAACAAGCAAATAAAGAAATTTATCCCAATCTCCCCTGGCTCCCTCTCCCCCGCACGCGCCTCCCCTCCCCACGCCCCACGCGCCGCCGCCGCCACCCACCACCGCCGCCCTTGGGCGCCCCGAGCCCCCCCCCCCACCGCCGGCGCGCCCGCCCTCCCGCCTCCTCCTCCTCCCTCCTCTTTCCCTCCGACGTTCGTCAATTGGGTGTCAATTCCGGCCCAATCTAGCCGGAGTCGACATTTAGGTATGCTTGTATTTCGATGGTTGGCGGCCAGTAGTTGCAAATGCTATGCGGGACCATCCATCCCGATCGGTATAAGGGTTGTTTGGTTCTTGGGACTTCCTTGTGTTGAAACTAAAAAGTCCCTAAAACCCCAGAAAACCAAACAGGGGGACTTTTTGCTAAAATTCTCTCTAGAAGCACTTCCTTAAGAGTCTTCTAAAAGTCCAAGACTAAAAAGCCATAGAACTGATTAACCAAAAAGAGTCATAGTCATCTGCAATTGTAAGCTCATGGACCAGAAGCCTTTTTTTTTAGAGCACAGGGTCCTCCCATCAACCTGCATTAGTGCCCGTTGGCAACAACTCTAAGTGACTATGAAATTAGGAGGATTGCAACAAATTTGGGCTTGCTTGTTGACTTTAGTCCTCAGCCCTCCGTTGTCATGCTTCTAACTCAGCTTTTGAAATGGCAAATGAGGCACTCCCCGAAGCTACCAATGAAAAGGTTCATGTTTGGAGCAAAGCTGGAACTTTAGGCCTATTGAGGGGACTGGATCTTAGTGGGCTCTTGTCACTGATGGGGTAACAATGGTGAAGCCTCTTCCTCGGCCCAAGTTGTGACTATACTTGGGAACACTATGGGATCTTCGGTGAATGTCCAGGTGGTCCGACGATCCGGTAGGGACACTATCCATTAGGGTTTAAATCGCGGTGCTTCCGCACCTTTTTTAAATTTTTTTTGGATTTACCGGCGTTATGCGTTAAGTGATAAGTGACGTTCCCCTCGACAACGAGGCGCCAATTGTGACTTTTAGAATCTCTAGATCTGTCGTCGGTCTTTCGATCGCTTCGGATGTGCTTTCATAGGGGTAGAGTTTTATGTGCATGTTATGGCGTCACGTGTTGTCGCGTGTACTATCTTTATCTTTATTGCCTAAGAAGGATGGAACGGATACCTGTTTTTCGTGCGGTAAAAACGCAGTAACCTTCGCCGCTCGATCTGTGAAAAAGGAAGGAAGCCATGCACCGGTCATGGAAGGAAATAACGCGCACAAGGAAACCTCCCAATCACCGCGGCATCCCTCATCAGCGACGGAGGCAGCGCCCCGTCCCCGTGCTCTTGTCCCGTCAATCCTCCCCAGTCCGCAATCCTCCCTCCTCCGCAAGCCCCGGTGTTCCCTTCCCAATCGGAGACGCTGCATCGGCGTACCTGCCCGTCGCCCCATCTCGGCCGGCCACGGGAGGATGGCGGCGGCCGAGCCGCGAGCGAGCAGCAGGCGCGCCACGTCGGCTGAACGCTGGCGGCCACCGCCCACCGGCCAGGACGCACGCAGCAGTAGCCAGCAGGGCTAGGGCTTCAGCAAGCAAGCAAGGTGAGCTCCGATTCCAAGCAGGTGAAATCCGCAGTCCGCGCGCCAATCCCGGACCACCACTGTCATGTTCTTGGAGGCCGGGCGGGCGGCAGCCTAAACCTACAGTGGGGGCCCTTCCAATGACTTTGGCGTTGTCACTATCAGGTGTGTCAGACCGTCAGCAACCAGAAGGCGACAGCATGTGCATGTCATTGCCTCTGATTCAATGAAAGTTCAGCTTTAGATTGCATTTCAGAGCTTTTGTCTTCGCAAGATTTCTAACCTGCTGTAATTTTCCCATTGCATATGTCGTCATCAGTTTTGGTTAGATCCCTGCTACTAAAGATAGAGTCGTGGATAAGAACTTGATGTCGTCGATATGAAATGGACTGAGCCTGAGTATACAAAATGCAATGTGCAAAATCTCAGCAGGTTTCAATATCTCCCATACATTGATGTTGGCAGTGAGCAGAAGCCAATTTATCTTCCTGTCGTGCTTGGTAATTATGGACTTCTAAATTCCTTACTCTTCCATCGATATATACTGCTGCTATTTCTGAACCATGACGCCTAAACTGGCAGCAGCTTGTATACTGACAGTACATAATTTTTTTCCATGATGACTCAATTATATGGACTGAACTTTTTTTTGGTACCTCCAAGTTTTGGAGTTTGAATTCATTTAAGAGATCCAATGTGTTTCCTTTTGATTTTTATATGACATATTTGTGAATTAATTTATTGTTCCTATAAAATAACTTAGAACTTTCATTAGCCGGCAAGGTTATATTCATTTTTTTTTTTCAGGATGCCGCCATGCTTTCTTATATGCCCTTCTTCCTTTTTTTATTTAAGAACAAACGGAGGGCATGAGGCCATCTTCCTGTGGAGGTATTTTGCAGATTGTTTTTCTCATTGCACATTTACTATTTTCACTTAAATGTTATGTGAAGATTTATTATCTGAATGTTAGTTGAGGCATGACCGCTCTGTGCATTCAGTTAAAAAAATATTTTTTGTTCATTTGAACTATCGTTTTGGTAGCAAGGACATGATGAGCTTGATGCAGCCAGCTTGTGGGAACATGAAGAATTCACAAAGGTGAAAAATATCACGGAGATCGAACCGGGAGATATGAGATAGATACATGGTATTTCTCTTCTTTTCCACCAGACCGAAGTTGTTTTTCTGTGAATTTTTGCTTAAAATGCATTTGTTATGTCAGCAGCAATCTTGTATGGTTATGCTATCATGGTTATTTCAGTTTGGATCACGCCCATGTGTCAGAGACTCAGATCAAGCATTTCTTTTTGTGATGGAGAGATGGGAACATTTGCTAAGTAAAATAGTCTAATTTGCTATGTAGACATCTAAACAATAACCCACATCCCCTGATGAATTCAAGGTTTTTTCCAGCAAACTTAACGACTTTGATCCCCCTTTTTAAGCTGTTTGAGAAGCTATCAGTTAAGGAACCTTCTGGGCAAATTAATCTGAAAGTTCTAAAGGATATAGCAAAAGAGCACCGGAATGCTAAATGTAGACTGAATAGATGTAATGTCATTTCATCTTGATGATTAAATAATAATCTCCTTTTTGGTACGAACTGTTGGCTGTCATCAGAAACCAACCAAATCAGCACCATATATTATTCTTATATAAAAAAATATTTTCGCCATGTTTGCTGTAAGATTGTGGCTTAGCCTAATCTCAAGGTATCTAACCGACGCCTGCTATTCTATGCAGCGATGAGCTATTAGGTTGTAAGGCTGAAGAGTTTTCGATATAAGTCTGCATCTCTGCGATGGATTCAGGCAACTTGATAGCGAAGAAAGTGGTAAAGCACATCACTTCTGATCTGGACATACAACTTGATAAGAGTTGGATGGTAAAGTACAACTCTTTCATCTCTACATGATAATGGTTTGTTTACTACAGTGAGCTTTGCATGTAATTTTAATCATGATCAAAATGAATGGAATTCAGTAGGAATCAAGTATCAATGGGTGTGCAGCCAGCGAGCTCTCACTCATTGTAGCACTTTCAGAAAGTTAATCCATTAATAAGTCGTCAGCTTTTGACTCTACTCCTTTGAAATACAGTGCGAAGATTGATTCTGCATTTTCAATGTGCCGATCTAGGTGTTTTGCTTGAACACTCTGTAATTATAGGAATCACCAATATGGAAGATTGCAAGCACGGATTGGACGAGTTGCAGAGAACAAGAATCTCTTCTTGGGAACCTTCAGTAAGTAGCAGAGATGTATTTTTCATTGTATATAGAGTACTCCTGTATATTTATTCACCACAAACAAGCGTATTCATAGTATAGCACACAGTTAAACTATTTTATCTTGATTCGGTTAAAACTTGTGTGTTAGGATTAAATCTCACTTTAATATCATTGTTTAATTTCATAGTACTGTTATTTTATCATGCGATCCATGTGTTTTTATATAAAATTTAGTTATCCCGTAGCAACACACGGGCGTGATGCTAGTTCTAAAAAAACAAAGCTCCTGAATCACATAAGGGAAAAGAATTAGTGGTTTATGATGCTGATTTTGCAATATGGCAGATCATTCATAATCTACACCCTGCTATAACTCCACCAACTCAGATGTGGAAATGTGTCAAGGATATGATCATCTTGAAGGTTTTGGAATACAGTCACCTGCTAGTGGTGACATTGGCTTGATTCCCATATCAGGCTCTCATATGATAAATCCCTTAGGAGAGCCTTTTAACACTCATATTTATGGATCTCTCATTGTTGTTGACGCCACCCCAATTGTTAGAGTAATAGGATTAGTACCACATCGTCTACCGATGTCGGGTGTTAGTCCTATGTACTCTATATAATCAACCCATGAGGCCCAATACAACAAAATCAATATTCGACCAATTCTACTCTCCTTCATGATATCGCTTTGCACGGGTTTAGATCCTAACCCTAGCCGTCGTCGTTTCTGCACCGTGTGCTCCCAATGAGAGGTCAATCTTTGTCGGGGCAGCGTTTAGGCGCCGATTCTATTGATACGGTGGCCATCGTCATCGCCACGCATCCAGTGCGATCTCCCCACATCCTCGTTGGGTCGCCGCCACCGCCGCCCTGATCTTTGTCGCATGGAGGGTGATGGATCTCTCCCCGCCTCGTGCCACTGGTGGGACCCATGGACCACACGCCTCGACCACGCACTCCCATGGAGGCATTGTTGATGTTGGGCAGATTTGCCCGTCTCTAGAACGTCGATCCCGTTGGCACACCGCCGCCATGGCGTCTTCTTTGGGTACACCCAATCGTTGTTGTTGTATTTCTTTGGTTTGCCCGATCAGCGATCGGGATTGAGTTTCCCACCGCCCATCGACCTCGTGCAAACTACTCGGCATCAACATCAACGTCATCGACACCATCATCGAAAGTACTACACACATCTTCCAAGAAATAGGGTTGCTGGTGTGTCGCCTCATCGGGCCACAACACCGCCGCCTATGTTTCTACTTCGTTGTTGCATCTCCTTGTTGCATCGGCGGTTGTCTTTGCATCTCGCATCGTCATAGAGTCGTGCTTTCGCTAACGCGTCCACTTCCATCTACACAAGGTCTTCGTCCTGGCGATTGGGTATTCATCATTGAGTTGCCTCTACCCTCGGCCTTGAGCCTAGCTCGCAAGCCCACTCGTTGTCACCGAGCCATGCTCGATGATGTGTTGCTCCCGCGCTTTGCTTCTACTTGTCTAGCACAACCACGTGGTGGCACTATAGTTGTGACCCTCTACCTTATACATACTCCCTCCGGTTTGGTATTAGAAATCATTTAGGGCAGACACACGGTCTTCAAAACACAACTTTTTGATCTCTTATTATTATAATAATATTTATGAAAATGTGATATATGTATACTTTTATCAAAGTATTTTTAAGACAAATCTACTCATAAATTTTCATATTTACAAACTCAACAACTTAAAAGTTATTGATGATTTCCATGAAAAAATTGCGGGCTATAGAATTTAGCGGGAGGTTGGCCAAAACGCAATAGCGGCGCTATTTGGCTATTTGGCGCGCTATCGCTATAGCGCACTATTTGGCATTGCAACAGGTTCTTAAAGCCGCTATTAGCGCGCTATTTCGCTATAGCGCTATTTTTTTTCGATGATTTATGTTCTCAATGTTTGACCTAAACCTTGTCCAAAAGCGACTTCTAATACCAAACCCGGAGGAGTATATCCGGTATTGGCAACACCGACCGCGTGCTATCTTCCCGATGCGTTGTTGCATTGGATTCGGCAAATCCAAATTTCCTCGGCGCTTAGGCAGCTTTTGATTGTACCGATTTTGACATCAACCCTCCCGTTACCACCTCGTCGTCTCAATTGTATCAATTGTATCATCGCCTTTCTTCTATGTTCACGGCGGCTCTAATAGCATCGACCACCATGACATCGCCACCTTCCATGACAAGGCCACTAGTACGCATCTCCGTCACCACCATGGTACCCCTTTTGTGCACCTACAACTCCATTGACAAGGCACACTAGTAGAGAATAGGGCTACAATACCGGTTCCCAACCCCATTTAATACCGGTTTTGGGAACCGGGATTTTTAGCCACTCTGGGATTAAAGGTCCCAACCTTTAGTCTCGGGTTAAGCAAATGGGACTAAAGCCCATCCTCAAAATAACCAAAAAAAATAAATGAAATCTTGAAGACCTGGTAGTCTAGGCTTGTAGTGTATGACATTCGAACCCAAGACCCTTTGCATAGTATGTAGATTCCTTACCAACTCCTAAATTAAGCAAATACACCACATGTGACAAAAAAAGTCCTAAACGCCCTCCTTTTAAATTGACTCATATAGGGCCTTTAATCCCGGGTGAAAGACCTTTACTCGGGTTGGTAACACCAACCGGGACTAAAAGGCCACCCTTTAGTCCTCGAAACCAAAAATAAATGAAATCTTGGAAAGGTTGGAGGACCCAAGACCCTTTGTCCATTTGATAACACCAACCGGGACTAAAAGGGTGGCCTTTTTAGTCCATAGGGCCTTGGTGTTACCAACCCGGACTAAAGCCCCCTCCCCGCAAAAGCTAAAGTTGGTGTATCCGTTGGGTAGGGGACTTTAGTCCCGTTGGGCGGGGACTTTAGTCGACCCACCAAACCGGGACTACTATATTCTTTAGTCTCGGGCTAAAAATGTTCGAGACTAAAGCTCGGATGGAAAGTCTGTTTCTCTACTAGTGGCAACCCGACCGCAAATACGTCGACCACGACCATCTTCAGCAAGGCTTCTTAGACCACCACTACTGCACCCTCACGCCCGGGTACCTCGACATCGACAGAAAGGGCTACCGCCTTGTATGAGGACTCATCGACTTCTTCTCCAGCCACAACATGCATCGGGGGGGCTTGGTTATAGTAATATGATTAGTACCACATCGTCTACCCATGTACTGTGTTAGTCCTATGTATTGTGTTAGTCCTATGTACTCTATATAATCAGCCCATAAAGCCCAATGCAATACAACCAATTATACTCTCCTTTACCAATTTCTATCAAGAAGAGAAGGGTGACTAAAGCAGACTCCCATTGTAGATGATGAGGTCAGAAGGAGTAATATGCTTAGAGCTGGTGTAACTGTTGAACACATTCAGCTGGACAATGAGCCAAGGAAAAGAAAGGGGGAAAAATGAAGACTGCTCTCTTCTCAATTGTAACATACCTGAAGAAATGCATAGTGCCTGGCAAGCAGCATGAGAAATTGGAGGCTGCTCATAGCTTAACTGAAGATGCAGAAGCTGAAGAAGATATGGAAATAGAAGCTGATGACATTCCTACATTAAGTTAATTTATTGTTTCTGTACTAGAAAGATTCTGAAAGAAATAAAGCAAAGTTTGTATTGAGTGAACAACTACATTACACAATAGAAATCCTTTCCGTAGACGCTAGATTGCACAACAACACGTTACACCTGATAATATATCTGGTAGGATTAGTGCACCATGGCACGGTGGCAATTTCCTGGCCAACAGCATGCAGGCCGACAGAGTTAGGGGCCTGGGTCTTCCTGGGATTACCTCTCAGCACAAGACCCATACCCAAAACGCACTACCAATCTGTGGTTGATGCAGTGGCGCGGAAATTGCCACCGTGCCTTGGTGCACTAATGGCATGCAGCGGCAGACTCGTATGATCAAGTCAGTGCTCCATTCGGTTCCTATCTACGCGATATTTACTTCCCTGGGCTAGAGAGGAGATTGATGGCATATGCAGAAAATTCTTTTGGGCCAGCCTAGACGCTTCAGTCCAAGGTAAATGAATGGTTTCCTGGCCAACAACATGCAGACCAACGGAGTTATGGGGCCTGAGTATTGGTGATCTTAAGCTCGCCGGCTCGCGCCCTTCAGGCTCCAGCTGAGACCGCGCGCATGGAGCCAACTCCCCATCAAAACTGCACCTGAGGTTATGGCTTTCTTTAAGCCTTCAACTTTCACCTTATTCTGGGAGGATAAATGGATCAATGGAGAAGCTGCACAAGATATCATACCCTGCCTTTATCAGCAGGTGTCCAAACGAACGCGTCGCTCCATGACTGTTCATGACGGGCTCAATGACAGAACCTGGACGAAGTCGCATCTCAAGTGGCATGTGTGCAGACACGATCAGTGAATACCTCTATCTCTGGAATTTGTTAAGGGTCATCCAACTCAATGACCAGTCTAACAAAGCAGTGTGGCATTGGACGCAGGATGGACAATACACGGTCAAATCAGCTTATAAAATGCTTCACTCCAGATCCGTCGCCTTTCAGGGGCACAATCTGATATGGAAAATTTGGGCACCCCTGAAGATTAAAATCTTCCTCTGGTTGGCCTTCAAGCACAGACATTGGGCTTGTGATTATTGACTACGTCACAGACTTGAAGCACGCGAGGAGTGCTATCTGTGTGATCAAGGACGGAGACCATCGACTACACATCCTAGTTGAGTGCCCAGTCACTAGGGAGATATGGTTCCACATTTTGCCGGCCTTTGGATTGCACTGCCCGCCCCCACTACTTCTTCTTCTGCGCTCGTGGAGAGACGACTCCGATCTCTTTTCATTGGCGAAAAGCGCAAAGGACTTGACTAGCTTTTCGCTCGTTTCCTCGAAATTTCGAAGGAGCGCAACGCCGATGTTTTATGAAGTCCACTTCCTCGATCATCGACGTCCCTTCAGGTTGTTCGGGCGGAACCGATAGATGGATTGAAGCTGGAGCAAATGGGCTTCGAGCTTTGTCTTAGCCATGAGTTTGGTCTTGCTCCCCGGTTGTTATTATGTAATTATTATTTCTATTTTTTGGGTGTCCAGTTCCGGCAATCATGTACATAAACTTTGCTCCTTAAACAAAGATATGCACACTCGTGCGTATTCACAAGAACTATATCTGGTAGGAACGCAAAAGTGCAAAACAACCTGACATCAACCAACTTAAGTCATTTGCCATTTTGGTAGCTTGACAAGTTGCTATAATTTACAAGGAGTAATCTGTATAATATTTTGCACTCTTTGTTGAATTTCTGAACTCAACTATTTTTTGTTATAGAGAATAATTTTTTCCATGTTTTAGTCCTAGATTCCAGGATTAGGCTACAACATCAAAGAGCGCCAGATTGTTGTTACTAACAACAGAATCAAGGACTTGTGCCATTGAAATCTCCACCCTGCGGATATATTTTGTGTGCGTCGACAGTGTACACTGAGCCAGTCTCGTCATCCTCAATTTTAATGCTCGAGGAACCTGAAACCAAAAGAAACAAGTTCCTCATTTAACTCAAGATGGCACATGTGTAGAAGTAGAACACAAACGTCAAAGTTTAAGTATATTCCCGTTGCAAAAAGATCTCATTATGAACTACACTAACAAGGTTAGACTACTATAAGCTCAGATTTGTGCGTGTGAAAGAAAATTTTTGATGAATGTGAAACTTACAGTTGTAGTCTGTCCATCCAATAACTTGTTTTTCCAAGTCATAAACTACTAGTTTATTTGAGAGGACCAGATCTGCGACAGAGTTTGTGAACTTTGGAAGTCAAGCAGCATATATAGATCAATAATTAAACTGTTTGATCATACCTCCTAAGAGAACCATATCTTTCCCATCTTTGGTCTGTACTCCACCATCCAGGAATCCCATACAGTATAAATCATTCTAGAAAACAAGAATAATACATTTAGAGTATTAAACATAAGCCTTCATAATGAAGGTAACTTGTCTCACAGGATGATTGAACAAATGGTTGTCCACACTGAAGATACTAATTATTAAAACAAATATATCTTTGGCAAAATTTGATTCATAAAGATGAGCAGGGACAGAACATGACAAAGATAAAGATCAGATATAAATAGAAATCCAAAACCAGGCTTTTAGGGTATAAGACATAGGATTTAGGGTAATACAAGACATAGTAGTAGTACACCAACCGACAACTATGATTTCAAGCCACCCCCAGTCTAAACCTGGGTGAAGCATATGCAATGTTGTCTTCTAGTGCACATGTACCTGAAATTTGTCTTTTTCAAGAGTTTTTCAAAATGGAATTTGCATCTCAATTTTTGGGGCATGTCCAATCTTTAGATGCAATATGAACACATTTCGAATGATTTGAAAACTTTTAAGTATGTTTTTCTAAGGGGTTTCCACGATTCCATTCCACAGGAAGGAGGCTTCATCAAACATTTTCAATTTCTTTTTCTGCTCCTTTTAGTATACGAAGAAATTTAGTAAACAACAATAAGATTTTGAAAAAACAAAGCATAGAAAATCAGATTATTGTCGCTTAAACATTTGGCTTGACAGTTGACACACTATTGTTGCTTATATTACTCAGGAAAAGCCGGGAGAAGAGATGTTATCTTACCCCATTCTGGAAAAGGTAATCATGTGGGTAAACATTTAGTGTAAGGTCTCCCTCAAAACTAAAGGTGATTATGGGAAATCCATCATCTGTACTGCAAAAAGAATGGGTTGAAGGAGTTAGAAATACATACAAACAATAATTTGTCAAAAAAAAAAAGTCCATGCATGAGATGATCCCTGATTATAAACAAATGTACAAATGCATGTAGCAATATAGTGTATCCATATATTGAAAACATGAGAGTATAAGATCCACCATTAAATGTACCTTCCAGAAAACTGGAAACAGACGAAGTCTTCAAAATTATGTAAGGCCATATCTTGATACTTATCAAATACCTAAAATTGGTCAAGAAAACATCATATGGCGGGCACAAATTGTTCTTCTCTACAAAGATTGTTTCATACAGAAGTTCCCATACCGCAGTCAACAAAGTCCTATAAACTTCCCCGGAAGATATGCCAGTGTTGTCCCACTGTCAATGATAGTGCCTTTAGTGTCACCTGATTGAAAAGTACTTGCTGGAAGCTGAAGTATAGCACCACCAACAGAAATTCCTTGCAGATTGACATTATAGTGTGTCCTGTGGTAAATTTCAATAAGGTTCCAGAAATTACACAGTGAACATCATTCATAAGAATGGGTATACCAACCGATGTACTCCCTCTGTCCCTTTTTATAGCCAACTTTGACCAAATATATACAAGAAAATTTTAATATTTATAGTAATTAGTATCAATAGATAGATCATTGAATCTATTTTCATAATAAACTTATTCAGAGATATAAATGTTGCTGCTATTTTCTTTAAGAAAGTTTGACCATCACAATTCCCAAAGCGACAAGGAATATGTTGTATTCAGACATGTTTGTCCTACTGTAAACCAATTAGTGATACATGCGGAGAAGTAATTGAAAAGAATGGTAGCTTTACTATTTACATACATAGATGAATCCAAGGGGCGCACATGAACAGTAAGCCAAATTATGACAAACAATTGATGCTTCAAGATCAATTCTCAATGAGTTATGCAAAGAAAAGAGTCAACTTCTATGTCTAAGAGATACTGGTCAAAGCTTTTATGTTCAGTGCATTTCTTTCAAAAAAAAAAAAAAAAAAATAGAAAACACATTTTGGCTGGAAACAGTTCATGCTTCAAGATCAAATTTCAACGAATCATGATTAGGAAACAGTCAAAGCTCTTATGTCTATGGAATACTGTCAAAGCTTTAGATGCTGGGTCGGTCAACTTGCTTAACTATCCGATAGATTAATAGAGCCTAGTCCACTAGCTAATAATGAAGGCTTGACCATTTTTTTCAAAGAAGAAATGCCATTCCACACTCCACACTTTGACCCGCATCATCATATCATATAGAGAAGTGCGAACAGGACACAGCAGAGTTGCGGATGGCAGAAAAAGAACACTGAATTTGTCTAACAAACGAACTAGCAGCCAACAAAGACTGCCAAGAGAGCAGCTGAAGGAACATTCGCACAAAGTAGACAAGAGACAGAAAATAGATATGATGACGATGGAAACGGGAGGAAACAGAGCAGACTGCACATACACGTTGCGCACCAACGGCGTCGTCTTCACTTTGGGCTGTACCACATTCCCAATAGCGAAGATGCCACCACCACGGACAGTGTCCAGGCAGTGAGCAAAGATCTTCCTCACTTTACGAGCAGCAGCCAGCTGCGACAGCATCGACGAATCCGCCTGGCCGAACCCAAGAATCCCATCAAGGGCCTGGTTCGAGGATCCCAAATCCCCAGCAAGCTGAGCACCGCACCTGCAGAACGGAAAGAGCGGCAGAATCAACGGATGGTCCCCAGGCCAGGCCAGGCCAAGCCAAGCCAGGTGCACGTGGATGTTCCAGGGAAAGGCTCTCACCCAAACGTAATGCTGGCGTTGGACACGGTGGTCTGGCCGTTGCCGGACACCTGGTTGTACTGCACAACATCTGAGACGTAGAAGCCGGTGGTCGAGCTCCCATCTCCGTAGGTGATCCTGAACTGGCACGGCGACGACGTCGAGGGGCACGCGCCCTGGCTGTTGGCGACGCTGACGCAGAACTCCTGGTCGCACCCCACCGTGGTCCCGCTCCCGGCGGGGTCGTACTGCGTCAGTTCTATCTACAACCAAACCAACACGCACGACAAGGAGGATTAGTTCAAGCAGACAAGCAATCCAATCGAAGGGGGCATGGCGCGATGGAGCATTACCCCGAGGCCGCTCCTGGTGGGGCAGCCGTCGCAGCGGATGCAGTTGACCCAAAGGATATCGCTGCCGGTGTCCACCTGCACGTAGAAGCCCTTGGGCGGCGAGCCGATCTCAATCTGCGTGTAGTACAGGCTGCGCTGGGCAGACCCCAAGTCAGACGCGCCCAGAAAAGCATACTAGCATCATCGCCGCAGCCAGAGACGCACGCCGGCGAGCGAGGCTGACAGATCACCTACCCGGTCGCCGTGGGGAGCCCGATGCCGCCGAGGGGCAAGTCGACGGCCCCAAGGAGCCGGCCGTGGCGGCCGACGTCGTGCCTCCGCAGCGCCGCGAGGTGCTCCGCCACGTCGTCCCCACCTCCGTGGCGCGGGAACTTGCGGCGCACCTGGAAGACGCCGGTGGCAGCCGCGCGATCCACCGACAGCGCGAGGAGGACGAGGAGCACCGAGAAGAAGCTGGAAGCGCGGGGCGCCGGCGCCATCGATCCGATCGGGCTCCTGGGTGGTTTGCTTAGCCCAGAGGACTTCCTACTCCAGACAGCCAGCAGCCACAGCAGCCAGCGGTGAGGTCGCAAGGAAGCGAGCAGGGGAAGCCTATGTGTCCGCGTTCGGGGAAGGCGCCGAAAAAGAGGAAAAGAGGAGGACAAGGGGAAATTTAATCGGCGTTGCTTTCAACGGTCGGTGTTTAAATCAGCCCGAAGATTTTCTCGCCCACCCTGATGTTCCTTTCGTTTCACGTTTTCAGTCCATACTCCCCTCCGTTCTCGCTTGACATGATATGGTCGAAGCTGTGGTAAGCTATGCCAAACATGCCTTAAATTAATCATCTATTATCTTATTATATTTGTATAAATTAATTTGTAATTAGATAGTGGATTTAGTTACAAAACTAATCCAATTGAATTTGTGTTATAATAAGTAATAGTTAAGTTATTATTTTTAAAGATGTTAAAGTTTGTATACTATCTTTGTATATGTACTCCTATGTGTGCACATGCTTACATTTTTTGATAGGTTCTAACCCGATGTTAGAACGAGGATGGCCCGATCTTCACGGCAAAGTAGGTCTTAAACTTGAAGAACGTCGATGAGGTAGCGAAGTAGGGCGATAACTTGATGGAAAACTCAAGATAACTTGCTGAAAGATCAGCGGATAACTAGCTTTATACCCGCCCAAGGTTGGATGCGACCCAAGCGACGGGAGAGAGAGACACCGAAACCGCGAGGACTTCGACTCGATCTCCAAACGACCGCGAGAACTACAACCGAGCCAATCCACACAAGACGGGCAGCCGTCTCGAACCCGTAGAGCACGAATTGGTGGATCTCGGAGAGATCTCTTCACAAGTCCAAGGAGAACGAGGAAGAACAGGGGGTTGAGTAAGACACTTTAGCGGCTCGGCCGCGAAATCACTTGGATTAATCTCAAATCATCAAAAGTTGTTGATAGCTTACATATGGGGGTATTTATACTAGGAACAACCCTCCTAGGTGGGTGGAAACACGAAAACAAACTGAATACATCGCCAAATGTGAAAGGATCTCCCGAGATGGCCTTCGAGTTGTTTCCGCGTGACTGTTTGACTTCTGACCAGACTTCAATGTTTCGATCATAACTTCTTCTAGGAATCTTCAAATGACGTGGGGCTGGATGCGTTGGAAAGCTAACTCGATAAGCTTTCCAACGGGGTATAGCATGCTATGTGAAACTTCGTGAGATTGGTACAGTTTAATGCCCAAACTTCAGCTTCATGAAGTTGCCGAATGGCCTTGCCGAATGACTCTTGCTGAAATGTCCTTGCCGAATGGCCTTGCCGAATGACGAGGATTTTTGCGATTCCAGCCGTGGCCTTCGTCTTGATGATTCTCTTCCATGTGCCTGAGTAGTATCAACATACAAGACTTAGGTAGCATAAAGTTATCATTGGTATTGAGTTGAAACTCATAAAGTAGCGCGTGCACCTTGTATTGGAGTTTTGTAATCAATCCACCAAAGACGTTGGTTGACATATTGATCGGAGATGCTACCGATAAGGTCGCCATGGCTGGCGTGGTCATATCAATTTTGGTCCCACTTTTTTATGAATAGTAAAAGAAAATTCACACAAACCTCTTCTAGAATTTCAGCAAACGGATTTCCCCCTCCTTTTATTGTGAAAACAAAGCATACCGCATTGCACCCTCCATCCACACACACAAAAAACTCTTATTTCCACAAGTCAAACAGTTTAAACTTTAACTAAAATAAATAAAAAATTACTAACACTAGTGAGACAAAATAAATACAATTGGATTATTTATTTTGAGAATGTTTTTTATAATAAATTTATTTTAAGATATAAATACTAATACTATTTACTGTAAACTTGATTAAAGTTGTCCTAATTTGACTGAGACGTTCCCTATAATTGCTTCCTTTGGTGGGCGGAGAGAGTACATCGTTCCATACGAAACATGGTTGTTTCTCATAACTGTTTCCTTTGGTGGATGAAGGAGTACATAGGGGGTGTTTGGGACTGCTTCGTTCCACATTTTTTTTTAGCCAAACGGTTTTTGCTCTACGCACTTAGTTCAAGAAAAATGATGGAATTGGTGCTCTAAGTGGAGTTTATAGAGCGTAGTTTGTGGAGCAGTCCCAAACACCCCCATAGTTACATATCTGGCTACAATGTATTCAAGACGCAGCCGTTAAAACAAAGAGACATACGATAAATCATATACCTCATATGTTCCAAATTATTCCTATGTTTCAAATTATATGTCGTTTTGACTTTTCTATATGCATTTCTTTTGCTATGCATCTAGACGGTTATCTAGAGAAGCTAATGAACTATAATTTGGAATGGAGGGACACTACTACAGATTTGTACATCACTTTGCCGCCCCTCACTCACTACCGAATTTGAATGAACCGTCGTGTTTGCCTATTTACGGCTTCAAGATCTAAAAATAGCTTAGAGTGACACACAACCGACAAAGGAAAGACCACATCACCGTCGGTTGTTATAAAATGCCCGGTAGTGATGTCTATCACTATCGGTTGAATTAGCCAACCCGCTAGTGATGCAAGGTCACGGACCCGAAATATTCATTCATCCCGCTTCACTCCTTCCTCGCGTCCGTGACAACCTATGACTTCCCCCTCTCTCTCTCCCCGATATTTTCTCTGCTCCCCGGTCGCAACTTCGCCAGACCTCCTCCCCAAATCTCGTCCCCAAATCTCCATCCAATCGACAAAAAAAACGGCCAGCGAGAAGATGCAGCGGCGGTTCACATGAGATTGGTGGAGCTCGTCCTCACCTTGTGGTTCTTTTTTTTCCTTCTATTTTTTTTAGTGCGTGCTTGTGGTTCTTTCAGCTCTTGGTGCAGCAGGAAGATGCAGCGGCGGTTCGCATGAGGAATATTTTCTCTAGGATCTTGTTTGCTCTCTCTCATTTTTTTTTCTTGGTGCACGAATCCTGTTTCTAATGCGAGCAGATTCTTGTTTCTCGTTTTCCCAAGCAGGTACATCCAAGTAGATCTGTGCGAGCTTTGCCCCTCTTGTTTTTGATGGAGGTGCTACAAGTGGAGGTGTGCCAGCGGGCGGTTCGCATGAGGTTGGTGAAGCTCGTCCTCACCTTGTGGTTCTTTTTTCCTTCTATTTTTAGTGCGTGCTTGTGGTTCTTTCAACTCTTCAATTTCCTTCTATTTTTAGTGCGTGCTTGTGGTTCTTTTTTCCCTAAGAAATAACTAATCTTGACCATGGTGTGTGCATGTGGTTCTGCGTGGGCAAGATCCGCCGCAAGATCCTCCGCACTCGTCGCGAAGATCCTCCGTAGCTCGTCGCGAAGATCCTCCGTAGCTCGTCGCGAAGATCCTCCGCACTCGTCGCGAAGATCCTCCGTAGCTCGTCGCGAAGATCCACCGCAGCTCAAGCTCGTTCTCACCTTCCTCTCATGATGTGTTGAATCTCTTCTTTGTCTGTGATGTATGAATTTTTTCTTGAATGATTTGTGAAGTGTTGAACCCTTCCATGTGATCTATGAATCTTCCATGTAATCAATGAATCGATTCAATTTGTGATTGTTGAATCTCTCCTTTTTGTTTATTGGAGTGGCAAGGAGCCAGCGAGTATGGCGAGCATGGTAGGGGCATGTGGCTGGCAGAGCATGGCAGGTGCATGTGGCGCCTACATGCTCATTATTTTTTTGTTTTTTTTAAAAGCACAACACTGCCGGGTGAAAACGAACGGTAGTGATAAAAATAGCACATCACTACCGCTATGGTTCTGCCGGTTCAGTTTTCGGCAAAGTGAAGGGGGTTGGAGCCCGGCAAAGATGTACAATTCTGTAGTAGTGGGAGTAATCAGAATATTGCATCATGTGATGTGCTAAAACTTGCCTTTTTCTTGGAACAGCTTTGGCTTCCTCTTTATACAACTCTAATCGTGGGGCCACATTAAACAACCATCTAAGAAATGCTTCTTATTAGAAATCTAATGGAGGTGGAGCCAATATACCGATGAGCTAGAACCGTGGAAGCGTGGCTTCTCTCGGCTCTTCTTATGTGAGTCAAATTATTGTGAAACTGAGATACCAAAGCTATTTGTACCAAATTTTTAATATAGCTTCATGTTCATTAATAAAGTTGTTTCACAAGAGAAGCTGAAATCAAAACCCTATTCTCCAGACCTCTAACAAACCGGCCTATCATAAACTGGAATAGGATACCGATCCTTCACTAGTACGAGCTTCACATTCTACTGGAATTGTTAGAAAGGAAGAATCATCTCCTAAAAGACTGGTGAAATCACTGCATTAACGACTTAATTGCATGAATCGTGAAAATGCATGCATGCCTCAGTTCGACAACCACCATCTAACCGAAAAGTGGCTTTCCACACGTGACAGGGTTAGTGTGCCCCATCGTATAGCATCATATATCATATCGAAATCAGTTTTCTGCATCATGTTCCAAGTCACTGCACGTTCGTGTTGATGCTGGAAAGATAGTCCAAAGTTAGTCCAAAGTAGACGATATACGCGTTCCTGGTAACGGTTGGATGCTGAAAGATCGCGGGTGTTCAAGCTGTGGCACGGTAGAGGCGGGCATTGGATACCAAATCGAGTGAGTAACATATGCAAAGAGTCATGAACTTTATGGGGAGAAAGTGGACAGAAATAATATAATACATTCTATAAAAAAAGGATATACTAGTGATTTTTTAAAGGGTGAGGAAAGCTTTTGCTCTACTATAGTATTATACAAGAGAATTGGCTCAATTTATATGAAATATAAAGTGAGACGAGCTCATAGCTTGGTTGGTAGCTTCTTGGTGGTGGAAGCTCCAGCTAGGTTGAGAGTTCGACTCACATACTTTGCATGTTCTAAACAAATCCCTTCGCTTGTCTCAGACCATGGAAAGGTGGAGGACACGTTCGGATGGAAAAAGGTCAGGGATAAACTGGACAGTACGTTCTCTCTTTGTTCCATCGCCTATTTCTCAACTTTATTTATGTGCATAATTATTCCATTATTAACCATGAAAAAGATCACGCTATTTGGCGCTATAGCGTCTATATATAGCGCTATTTGGCATTACGACAGGTGTTTTACGCGTATTAGCGCTATTATTAGCGCTATTTCGCGCGCTATATAAGCGTTATTTTTTTTCATGGATTATTAATAATCTTTTTGTTTTTAAGGAAAGCAAGCGAAACAGATGTTGGGTGTCAGTGTCAGGACGTGTACCACCCTTTGGATTGTAGCTGTTGGTTTCTTTCCACGTTGATCCGTTTGCCTTTGATTAAGCAAACGGCCAGCGAATGGCCGGATGCACACAAATGTGGACGATTGAGACCGGCCAGGTAGGCAGCCTCGTGTCGTGTAGTCCTAAGTGTAAACTTGCATTTTTGGATTAAATAAAGCAAGCGGCCTAAGCACTAGGGATAATCAAAATTGTTGATTTGTGATTGTGAGCAGGACAAGGAGACCGTGCAACAAAGAAACATTGGGTACCACGTACGCAACTGGATAGCTGCTTCCTTGTAACTGTAAATGTAATGTACTCCCTTGAAATTAACAAGTGCACGAACAACGTGAGGGGTGAGCCTACCTCACTAGGAATGATTTTCTGTGTTTATTAATTTCGATCCTTTTTCCGTCAAAGCTGAAATGGAATGGAAGGCCGTCTGAACTCTGGCAGAAAGCCGGCACATGGTTGGCAGGTGCGGTGCGGTACCATAGCACCATGCGCGGGCAGCGGGCCACGCGGCTGTCACGCGGGAACAAACGCGTAAAGCGGTTTTGCCGCGGCCGCTGGAGTAGAATATAGACTGTAGTAGCAAGACAAGAAGCTGGAAATGGAAGCCTGCTTGCTTTGCTCGTCGACCACGACTTGACGACGCCAAGAGCTGACTTCGCTTTCGAACGCCTACCTCATTTTTTTTTTCGGGTAGCCTTATCGGCGGTATTCCATCCATCCATCCATCCATCCATTCATTCATCAAAAAACTAGACCGAAGACCTGTTGTTAGGCGACTTGCACTATTTTTTTTTAATTACACAGTACAACACATAGGCTTAGAACACACGTCACGCTCATCCCTATGAACACATATACGCAAAACTTACCTCTGTAAGCATCTTTGAAGGACTGAGCCGGCAAATATTGAAGTTCACGAGAAAGCCCTTGTCGAGGTCCGAAGGATCCCTCGGATAAATTCTAGACAGAATCGAATTTTGATTGGGGAACAACAAGGAACTTGGGAAGAAACTTCAAGGAAGCAAGCAATAGGGGCAATAGCAATTCAGTTTGGGGATTGATTCAATTGTTCAGTCATGCCGTTACATGCGACATGCGCTAGGGTGTTTAAATGCCATCCGGCAGCTACAACCGCCTCGGGCCCATTACAAATGAGCGCAGCCCTATTGGACCGGCCCAACTAGCAATCTATTGAATAACCATCGGGTTCCCACCACGCTCATCATCAGCCTGTTGTCAGCATGGCAACAGGTCGCTTGACGCCCTTCCTCTTCTTCCCGACATTCACCCCTCCTTGAGCTGCAGCTTGCCCCCAAGCTGCACTTGATGGAAAACTCCTCTGCGGATCATGAAGCTCTTCACGGGCATTCACGTAAGAGGGCATATCCGACCACTAGACCTGTATCCGAGTAACAGCCGACGCGCACCTTTCCGCACCACCACGATTGTCAATGAATTTGACCGGTGACAATGGCATAAGAGGATCTCCCTAATCATGTCCAAGTCGACTCCACAACCGTTGTAGGAGGGAGGTACATGCTTCTTGAGTTGAGAGACATGCACCACCGAATGAATCTTACAGTCTGCAGGTAGATCCAATTTATAAGCAACTGAACCAACTCGAGCCGTTACAAAAGAATCTGAAACTAAGCTTCTGATTGTCCCTTGATGCCATACAAGATTGAAATGTAAGGTTCCAGTTTTAGATAAACCAAGTCACCAATTGCAAACTCCCTATTAGACATGTGCTTATCATCTTGGGCCTTCATTCGCTGTTGAGCCTAAAGCAAATGATTCTGCAAAAGATCATTAAGCAGGTTCCTCTCCAACATCCACTACTCCAAATCAACTGAATGCACACATAGCCTCATTAGAAATCCCAAAGTGTCTTGGTGGATGTCCATAGCACTTCAAAAGAAGATCGGCCCAATGAAGAATATAAGCGGTGTTATACCAAAATTCAGCAATAGATAGCCATTTACTCCAATGCTTGGGTGTTGCATGCACACTTTGCATCTTAAGAATGTTTCCAAGCACTCGATTAACTCTTTCAGTCGGTCCATCCATCAGGGTGATAGGATGAGCTCATTCCACACTTTACTAGTAAAGATCCTATCTCTATCAGAGACAATCTTGATAGGTAGGCCATGCAGTTTATATATATTATCCAAATAGGCCTGAGCCACGTGCAGAGCAGTGTAAGGGTCAGACAAAGCAACAAAGTGAGCATACTTCATGAATTTATCCACCACAACCATAATAGAATCAAATCTCTAGGATTTAGGAAGACCCTCTATAATCCATGGTCACCACTTGCCATGCTTGAGTAGGAACCTGAAGAGGTTGCAACATACCAGGTTGTTTGATGTGCTCAACTTTGGCTTGTTGACAGACAATACAACCTTTGATGAACTCCATAATGTCCTATTTCATCCTGCACGCAGACAACACTTTGGATGCTTCAAAGGACACCCGATCACCGAAATAATGTGACCCAAATACTCCACTTCACTTTGGGCAAAGATGCATTTAGACAACTTGATGAACAACTGTTGCTCTCTTGGAATGTCAAAGACATGTTGCAATAACGAAGATGCTCCTCATGGGTAGCAAAATACACTAGAATATCATCCATGAAGACTAAGACACCTTTTAGAGAATCTTAGCAAAGATCAAGTTCTTTATACCTTGAAATGTAGCGAGGGACATTAGTCAACCCAAAGGGCATCACCAAAAACTCAAATAACCCATGATGAGTCTTGAAGGTAGTCTTGAATGTATCTTGATCTTCAATACAAATCGATGATTGCCAGCCCTAAAGTCTAATTTGGTAAACCATTTGGCCCCAACTAATTCATCAATGAGCTCTTCAACCACTACTTATTTTTAACTGTTTGAGCATTTAAATGCAAGTAGTCCACACAAAATCGCTAAGAACCATCATTCTTCTTAACCAACAATACTAGAGAGGAATAAGGGCTTGAGCTTGGTTTGATGATTCCACTCTTCAAAGATCTCCTTCAGTTTTTGAACAGTGAATATCTGTAAGGTCTAATATTGATTGGTTGAGAGCCGGGCAACAACTAAATCTTATGGTCAAATGGCCTTTTAGGTGGTAAAGCGGTTGGTGTTTGGAATAGATCCCGATAACCATCCAACAAATCTTGCACCACACTAGGCATAGAGTCCTTTACTTGTCATCACGAGAATCCATCTTGTCGGCATTCAAGAACAATGGAGTAAAAGCGCATTTGAGCAATGAAAGACATAACCTATCTGTTAAGCAAACCCCTTATCTTGGATTCCTCCAAATGTAGACACCGATCCAAAGGGGATGAAACACCTTTTAACACCACTCTCTTTCCCTTATGTATGAACCTCAAGATCTTCTTGGCCTAGTGAACCCACATGGGACCAAGACTCTAACCATCTTCTCCCAATATTATGTCAAAGCACTTTAGTGGTAAGATGCATACATCAAAACGAAAGTGTGGCCCAAAGTATGCCATTGTAGCTTTTCCACCTTCCTGTTGCATAGCATAGGACTCCCATCAAGAGCCAAGAACTTTGCGTCTCACAACATACCGACCGCACAAACAAGCTGGTTAGCAAGTCGTTCACTTCTTTGAAAGACCCAACACCGCCGAGAATCAATGAGAATGAGCACTCCTAGTTTACCAATCCTACCACACACTTTCATAGTCTTCTTTCTATCAAGCACCAAGGTCAAATCATGACCCATAGCCAAAACCACCTCTTCTACCTCGGTTTCAAACAATTCAAAGGACTGATCTTCATCAATAGCATCCAATGTAGCTCCTCAATTACGTGCAAGGGCACTTCACCGGGCATTTGTGACACTTTGTCCCCATTTATCACCACATTTGAAACACAACCCATTCTTCCTCCCGAACTCCCTTAAGGAACCTAGTTTATCTTCTTTTGTTTTTCCTAACTCCACCTCCCTTGTCTTTGTTTTCTCTAGTCCACCCTTCACAAATGCTATTCCCATAGCCGTGCCCTTCTGACTAGCCAACTCTTCCTCCTAAATCAAGGCCGAAGTTCTTGGTCGAATCAACATCCACCGGCCGATGCGGCACAATCACCGAACATATCTCCTTCAACCCAAATGAATCGAGTGACAAAGAAGTTATCATCATAGCTGTTGTTGTACAACATAATACCTTCGGCCAATTTCTCGAAGTCCTTCTAATAGTCCTCAATGGAGCCTTTACGCTTGAGATTATCGAGCCTCTTCGGTAGGTTTTGCATGCGGGCGCTTGTCAAATTTCTCCAACACCAACTCACATAGCTTCGACCACTTTCGGAGATGCGGCCCTTCCTCCTGTGTCGCCTCGTAGCCGCGGTTGCCATAGACCCTATGAAGTTCGGTGTCGCGAATCTAGCTTTCGGGGCTCGGGCACCACATACAGGCTCGAAGTACACCTCACATTGTTCACGCCACCAACGGGGCAAATCACCTTCAAATTTAGGGAAATCCAGTTTAGGAAATGGTGGAGATTGATCATGAACAAGATTATCATCATCTTTGTCTGAAAAGGGATCTGCGGTGTTTGGAACGTACCCACGAAACAAATGGCGCTATAGTCAATTGAAACGCCGCGACGCTATTATCAATTTCCACGCTATTGGCGCTATAGCACGCTATTGTGCCGCTAAAGTGCGCTATTTCCACGCTATTGCGCCGCTAAAGCACTCCTACGTAATTGTCCATCACTTAGGGCTCCAACCCCCTTCACTTTGCCCGAAACCGAACCGGCTGCGAACCATAGCGGTAGTGATGTGGGGTTTGAAACACTACCGGGTCAAAATACCGGCGGTGATGCGAGGAGAGACTGCCGGTTTGATATCGAATCGGCATCGCGACCGTCACCGAACACGGTCGGGTGTTCCACGGACCGGCAAAGCATTTTTGATCCAAGCAATGCGGGTTCGAAGTCAGCCGGCGAGTTGATATTGGGAGCACCGTCGGGCTTTAACGAACCGACGTAACTATAAGGATAACACTATCGGGTTAGATTGAGCCGACGGTGTTATCGAAGAGCTAACAATGGCGGCTTACTTTGGACCCGTCGATGAACTTTACGTGAACACCGTTGTCGGCTGATTTCAACCCGAAAGCGTTATTAGAGTGGAGACTATCGGTTGATTAATGCGGCCGGTGATGTTTCGTCATAGAAGACGGTTTGTAATTCAAACCGATAGTGTTCGGTGTAGTTACACTACCGGTTTGTATGTCATTCACTGTCGGGCCCATGCCACCCGGCGTTTTTGTTTAAAATTTTTGAATTATTTGTGGAATTCAGCTCTTTTTAAATCCGAAAAATCATCATACATTAATATCGTCAAAACATTACAAGATTTAATGGTTACATACAACAAAATCCACCTAATGTTCTAGAAACTAAGCCTACATCAACTTCTAAAATAAAAAGACCAATGACCATAGAGTCATAGACATAAATAAAAGCATGACATCTTTCCAAAACCAATTAAGCGGCAATTCTCGCAATCTTCACAAGTATGTGGGGTGGCTTCTCTTCAATTAAGACAAGTATGTGGAGTGGCTTCTCTTCAATCTTCACAAGTATGTGGGGTGGCTTCTCTTCAATTAAGCGTAATTAATCGTAGCCTTGGACTTGAGCATAGCAATCTTCCCGGGTTAGATAGATCCCCGAAACACCAACAAACACTACGTACCACGCCATGCTTGCCTATACATGTAACCAAAATAGGATCATAATGCTATGTTATTCATAAATATTGTACAGTAAGCACATACATATATTTAAAATATCCAAACCGGATTTCGAACAACACTAACTCATGAATTTCATTCAAAATTCGAGCACAAAGTTGCGGTGACCGAGGCGGGCATTTCAACGAACACCTCAAGGGCGTGACCGACGCACTCACCAAGCTTTAAATTGCGCCTCGTGCGCTCCTATCTTGTCTTGGAGGATTTGAGGAGGACAAGGTCGCGGGCGGTCACGGCGTCGGGCGGTGAAGAGGAAGACAGCGTGAGGGTCGCGGACGGCAGAGAGGTGTGGCGGCGGTCCTTCGTCGGCGTGGAGGAAGACCAAGCGGGGCGACGAGGCTAGGACAAATGCGAATTAGTTCTCATTCTCATAGGTAAAAACTCGAACAATCAAGATCTCTAGTTTGGTTTTAGCTAATTAGTGACACCTAAGGACTAATCTCTCGATGCTAAGTGTTTGATTAGATTGGAGATTGGTCGTGCTCGAGTTGGTGCATGGTGATCATGGAGGATGGATCGAGGTGATCCAAAAGATTGATCAAGCATCCAATTCGGTGGTGTTTGAGATCAATTGTCCCCAAGGCAAAGGTATAACCATAGGGCTTTTGATTTCACACCCAAGACACCATAGAGGGTGTGGGTGATTATAGGATCGATAAGCCGTACTATAAAGAGGGAAAACCTTCGCACATATCGATCCTCATGTGCCTTTAGGTTCAAGATTCATATGCATGCATTCTAACCTAAAGAGCTAACTCCGCACTTGGTGAAAATATTTTCAAAATGGTAACACATGGTGTCGAGGTGTTCTTCGACGCGTGTCGGCAACAAGAAACAAGTGACGGAAGTCGGTTTGGAGCAAGGGCGAAGGAACGACGACAAAACAACGGATTTTCGCGGCTTCGGGCGTGGCCGGACACGGCGGCCGGAAGCACGAAGAATCCGGCCGGGCGCACCGGTGTGCGGGTGTAGGCACAAAAATCGACTCTGCGCCGCACACACCGGCAAGCCGGAATAGCCGGCTTTACTCGACCGCCCGAAAGTGTCTTGATCCGAAGGCGTGCGATCAATTTGACCTGTTAATTGACAAGGAGGTAAACATGAGATCTGGAACATGCCCGGTGAGACCAAGACAGTTCGCATGTATGGCTCTAAGGCGGATGTAAAGACATATAGCTATGAGAGCTATCTGTCGACAAATAATGAATGCATTCGGTAAGCATATATAAGGATGTAATGCAATAACAATTGCGAATGATCATAAAAGACATGTTTGAACAAATAAAGTCGATCATCATGATGTGCTATCGTAAAGCTCTATTGCATAGATCGAATTAATTGACAACATGATAAATAAAAGAAGGTAAATCATGAATATCATTATTGTTGACGGTAACCAACGACATATTTTTTTTCCCGTCAACTTACTACCATAAAGGAGTAAAACTAAACCTTTTTATACTTATATACTTTTATCACTAATAAATTCCACTTGTAGTGTCTTGTATTTTATTTTGCAGATTTATAATAAAAGCAAGTGGAAAATCGACCAAAGTACGCCTTCCGAGAAAGCGCATTATTGCAAAACCCAAGCCCAAGAGCAAATCGACCCAAAACATCAAATGGGGGCGAGCACAGCCCGCCCACAACTTTTCGTGGCGAAAAGACGACACCCCACCGAGACCCGGCCAGGCCGAGCCTGGGGGTGCGTGCAAGACCACAGTGCGGCCGCACCCTCCCCGAGGCGGTTTCGGCCCGGCCTCGGGGAGCGGTTCGTGCACTTTCCAAACGGGGTTTCCCGCCTGCGTTGGTCGGTTTTGCGCATACAAGGAAGGTTTACCGTGTCGGTTTTGATGTAAATTAGCACTTAGGCCCCTCCTCCAAGTGTATAAGTAGGCCCCCTCTCTCCCTCTCTCAACACACACCACTTGGAGTCCAAAGAACCAGCAATCTCTCTCTCTACCACCTCTACCTCTCTCTCTTCTACTTCTTCTTTCTTCTTCTTCTTTCTTCTTTATTCTTTCTTAGTTAACACTTGGAGTAGAAGAGCTACAAGGAGGGCTTGTCTCCTAGAAGAAAGTGTTTTGGTAATACATCCACTCTATGGAGCATTCTTCTATTTGCAAGTCTTATATTTATGTTCTTGGCCTAACTTATGAACTAGAGTATAGTTTTGTTCATGTTCTTGTGTTGGTATATGAACTAGCATATAGTTTACATATCATAATCTTGACATGTTCATTACAGTTCATCATCGATCATCATATGCCTAACTTGATTAGAGGTGGGATATCGGTTCGTTGTTCCTTCGGGTTTGCTCTTGTTCTAGTCCGTCCATTCGACGAGTGGGGATCCCGGGGACAAGAGTAGTGCTCTAATATGCGGGCATGGTGCCCGGGTATTACGACACTGCGGATATGAGGGCATGCCACGGTTGAGGGGGTAGGCGGCTTGGTCGTGACAAGCCTTGACCGTCCCCTTGAAATCCCCCATGTTCGTATGTTACGTAGGAGTTCGTAAATGCTTCCTATCGGGCCGTATGGTATCCAGGGAGTCTCCCCGCTATCCTAGACCTAACCATGATTAAATCGGTTTGCATATGATCCTAACTATTCATTTGTATGGCCATGACTAGATACATTAGAACTACTCCATTAGGTTATTCATTTATTCATTTATTCTTTATCTATTTTCTTTATCCTTTTGTTTGGTGGATTCTTAAGTGTGTGTCACACTATCCATGAACCGTTATTGCTTACCCCTGTTATGAACATTTTGGTCTAAGCAAACACATGTTCCTCTATTCGGATGCCATGCTAATTTATTAATCACATGCCTTCCTTTGGGAAAATATAAATAACGATACCACTGAATACTTCCGGTGAAATGCTACAATGATAGATCCGTGCGCTTGCGGATGAATATCTAAGATGGCAAGATCTATCCCGTTGACAGATTCCATTTCGGATCACCGACATGGTGGTTTACTTGGGAATGTCGTGGCGCATTTACGACGCTCTTATTGGGGATGGGTTTTATACCGTTTCCTTTGATTGCGTTAAGAAATGCCAACAAGCATTTACGGCGCCGTTCTTTGGGGAAGGCATTGTGAAAAAAATATATATAATAAATAGCTGGCTATGAATATGAACTGTGTGCGTGGATACCATTTGCTCATACAGGCTAATCTTTTATGTTTTCTCCCCGTTGTGGATGAAAACAGATAGTGTATGTCGGGGTTTCCTCTTGCCGAAAACTTCATCTCCGATCCGGGGCACTCCTAAGGAAGAACCGGTCTCGTGCCACTTCTTCTTCAGTAGGAACCCGACAATCGCGACCGACATCCCTGCACCAACCGCAACTCAAGCCATGGCCGGAAGTCGCCGCCGCGTTTCTCAACTCCGCCGTCACCAACGTGCCCACCGGGCCGGCGGTGAACGTGTGCGGACAAAAACTTCGAAGCCAGACTGGGCTGATCACCATGGTGCGAGGCGGTCCATTCTGTGGATCTGAGGCGAGGGCGCAAATGCTCATCTCCAACACTTCACGGAGCTATGCGATACTATCGTCATCAAAGATGTCGCGGCCAGGCGTCATCGGGCTCCGTCTGTTTCCCTTCTCCCTCGTGGGGAAGGCGAAATAGTGGTTTCTACAAGGACAAGGAAGTCGTCGATCGTGGGCCAAGTGCTCGCGGCGTTCCTCGCCAAGTTCTTCCCCATGGGCAAAACCAATGCCCCGAGGGGAAGAATCGCCAATTTCAGCCGCAGACATCAATGGAACCTATCCCGGGCGGGGAGAGGCTGCAGAATACATTCGGCATGCCCGCACCACGGGATGGAAAACCGGCCGGTGCTCCGGAACTTCTACAATGGTCTCACGGCCATATCGAAGGGGCACCTCGGCGACGCCGCTGCCGGTGGCGCATTTCTATCGCCACCATCGATCGAACCTAACAGCCCCGATTGATAAAATGGTGGCAAATCGTAGCCGGGCGAAGACAGAGCCCCGCCAAAACACAAAAAAGGCATGCATACCATGAAGGAGGCGGATATGCTTGCCGCAAAAATGGACCTCTTTGCTAAAGAGGCCGGAGGAGCGCAAAGACGGATGCTACCCCAGCGGCGCCCGATCTATGCCACGACGCTCACATGACCTCGTAAGACGTGTGGTGAGGTTGGCCACTCGGGGGATAACCGTCCCGAGACCCGTGAAGAAGCCGCCTTCATCAACAACGAAGAACGGTACCGCCAACCGCAGCGAGGGCCGAACAACCAGATCCGTGCCACCATTCCAAGGCAACCTGGGGGTACAACTCCAACTATAACCCCGGTCACCATCACTAAAGGACACATGCGGGCGCGGAAAATTAACGAAAAATCTCACCAAAAGATGAGCCACCAAGACAAGATCTTGGAAGGTGTGAATAACAAGCTTGAAGGGTTGATGTCGGCCGTGAAGAACCAACTTCGGCTTCAACAAGATGATAGAGACACGGCTAGCCCGGTTGCAGCCCAAGTGCCGGTTAACGACTTCGGGAAGGATCCCGGGGCAACCCGAGGTCCCACACGAGTCGGCTTAACATGATATCTCCGAGGCTCGGCCAACCCGGAGAGCTGAAAAAGATCCCCGTGGACTCGCCATTCATTGCCAAGAAGGGAGATCCCCGACGTCCGATCATCACCGTGCCATTGGCCCCCACAATTTTGCTAATGCATTTTGTGACACGGGGGCCAGTATTAATGTGATGTCCAAGACCACCTTCAACAAAATCCATGGAGGGACGCTTACTCCCGCCAAATTAGTCCTCCAAATGGCGGATCAATCAACAAGGCGGCCCGAGGGAATACGGAGGACATCTTTGATTAAGATCCAAGATGAATGCATCCTGCGCACTTTGTGGTCTTGGACATAGGCCCAAAGGAGGATGTGTCTCTCCTCTTGGGGAGACCATTTCTTTATCTTGCCAAGGTGACATCGATGCGGGGAAGGGCTTCATCGTCTTCCATATCAAGGATAAGGCGGTAAAGTGCCCATTCATTGGATACAAGCAACAACACACCCGCAATCATCGTCATCAAGACCGGTGTGGAATGTTGAAGGATCGCTCCGAGACCCCCGGAGCGTGTATCTCCCCCAATAGCGGGGGAAAGTCGACATGCGGTGACTATAAATAACTTTGCTAAAAAAAAAAGGGGTATATCCAAAAAGAAAAAAAAAAAAAAAAATGGGGTATATCCAAAAAGAAAAAAAAAAATGGGGTATATTAAAAAAAATTCTATATATATATTTTTATATATTTATGTGTTTCATAAAATATTTTTATTAACAAAATATTTTGGAAAACTAAAATAAAAAAATCTTTATAAATAAAATAAGTCTTTACATGAAAAATAAAGAAAAATATTTTCTACATAAAAAGTATATACAAAAATATTTTTAAAATAATTTTTCTATTTAAAAATAAATTTATATTTGAAAATTTTTGGAGAAATTTAAAAAAAAGGGGAGAAAAAACCGTAACCAAAGATGAGGGACACAAAACGACCCTGAACTTTTAGAGTGACCGTTGGACACGCCGACCAAAGGCGAAAGCGGCGGCCTCGGGCGGGGTGCGCTACAAGCACCCAAGGTGCTTGGCCGCACCGTCTTGGGCCGCCGCGGGGGCCCGCGCCGCCAACGGCTCCCTAACCGTTGTGTGAGGCAGCCCTCGGCCGTGGGCTCGCTATAAATAGCCCGAAACCGGTGTGAGAACTCCCACCCCTCATTTTCACTCTCTCTCACTCTCACATTCTCTCCCCGCTTGTTCCACACTCCATTTTCTCCACCAAAAACATTGTGCCGAGAGCAAGATTTCGGTGTGAAAGTTCATACTTTCAACTAACCCTTGCACACCCGAGGTCTCGCTCGATCGTTTTTGCAAATAGCCATGAAGAAAGCGGGAGGATCTTTAGCGGGTTGAGGCGGTCGTCAAGGCGAGCTCACGACATACAAGCACAAGCTCCGCCCTCAACCGACAACCTTGAAGACTCTCCTATGCAAGAAGATCTTTGCCCGTCGGGGAGGAAGAAGCTCAAGCTCCCCGACAATCGACGGCCGACGCGCCGTACCTCGACCTTCGGGAAGGACGGAGATGCAAGCATATCTCCTACTCAAGGATCGTGTGTTCCAACACACGCCGGAATCGACCCCGACCTCCTCGATCGATTGGTATGGACGATGAACTTCTTATCCTTTGGAGAGCGGTCGGGTGGCGGGACATTCCCCTCTCGAGGAGGAAGGTTCTCGCCTCCTAACAATTCGATTTTTATGCACACTAGTAGAGGATCAGCTAGGAATTTCTTTCCGCCTCTTTGGTACATCTTTATGGGTGGACCTAGCTATTCTTGGGGTTTCAATTGTAGATGTGCAATAAATATAGATCTTTGCTCTCCCCGGCTTTGTCGAAACCACTTTTGGGAGGAGATATCCGGTGCACATGAGGCCGGTACTTTCAAACCTCGCCACTCACGCATCCAAAGACACCCATCACTTAGATTTATCCATCGCCGGATCTCGTTGACTTTGTTTCCTAGACACGGTGTTAGATGGGTGAATGAGATTGAATTAAAATTACTCTATCTTTGTTGTTCACAAGATTAAGGTAGCTCCAGGTGGTGGAGATGTGCGGAACTTTTACATATTACGCATCTCGTCGGATGATTGAGATGGTAGAAACACCGTGCCCTGACCGCCCAATGAGGATGCAAAGCGCATTCGGGCATATGAAGGATGTCTACAATAGCCTCTTTGATTAGGAATAAATGTAAAAATGACATGTAATCCTTATTCAAGAAACCTTTCTTTTGTTAATAAAAATCAGTTTTAGTCCCGATTTCTATAACTTGTATCCATAGATTCCACGTATCCCAATCTGACCGTCTTAATCCCAGTGAACTTTACCGAATCGCTCTTCTCGAACAATTGAAAAAAGCCCAAATGGTCCAAAATTGTTTTGGCCCATTTACCATTTGGTCAAAGACATTCTTAAGCCCACGTAATGGCCGTGCAATCGGCCTATAAAAATATCTTTCACGATTATCTCCGAAACCAAAACCGCTCTTGCTTTCCAATCTGTTCACCTTCTCCCTTACCGGCGAGAAAAAACCCTCAATCTCAACGAGCATCCATGGCGGGTGGCGATAACAACCGTGGCAAAAGCGTCCGTGAGGGCCGAAGCAAGTGGAAGCCGAGTTCCTCGTCGGCAACGTCTTGAGTAAGAAAATTTATTCCTCCCTTTTAGCGACTCCTAACTTTTCTTGTTCATCTTCTTGTTTCTCAATCGACTAATACTCCTCTTGATTCGATTTTTTTTTTTTTTTTTGGTCGGGCCAGATTCTCATTCCCGCCTCCTCAATGCCCGCCCCAAGCTCTCCTCCTCTCCAACCAACCTCCCTCTCGATCTTGGAGTATCTCTCGATTCCGAGGAAGATTTGTGGTACCGTCGGAGAAGAAGAAGGATGAGATTATCAAGGAGTTTGGCGAGTACTCCATGAAGGCTCTGCGTCAGAATCTTGATCAAGAAGACTCCATCAAGCGACTCTGCGGCACCAACACCGGGTCGGTTGGATCTGGATTCTATTTCTTGCATTGTATCCTTTCTATCTGAAATTCTTTTGGCTTATCACAGCCCTGTTTGAGAAAAAAAAACCGCCTCTCGACGAAAATTGCTTGGCGCAAACCGAGAACGCTGCGTTTGCCACGGCCATTCTATTCGTCTTGCTGGACAAGGTGAAAGAGCCGAGGCGGTGGCGGAGCGTCTTGAAGATGTGGCGGAACCGCTTATCGGCGATGTTGCTATCCAAGGTATGCATCTGGGAGCGGCCATGAGTTTGACTTGACTTTGTCGACTCAAAGCGGTGAAGACTACTCCATCTACCCTGGTGGCTTCCGGTGAAGCTCCGGAGGACATTGACAACATTGAAGAATCCATGGGCGTATATGAAGATCACGCCACCTTCCAGTAGTCTTGTCCAATGAACCGCAAAATTTTGTCTTCAATCTTCTCGAAGATTAGTTTGTACTTAGGGCATACCGGCAAGATACTCTTCAAATGAATCTTTAATTTCCTTGCCGTGTATTCCTGCGAAACTTTACCGAACGGTCTTTGCGAATAGATAACGTCATCATGGACTGGGCTTTTTAAATAATATTAAAATTCAGCTTTCGGATAACTCATGAGCACTTTGTTCACCCATAGCATTGAATGCATCTCTGCTTTTCCTTTTCCCAATAAACCAACCAAGGGTAAAGATGTCGGTCCCGAAAGGAAGTGGAATAAGCAATACTAGCTTCTTTAGTAAGCAACCCTTGGAGCAATATTTTATTTGACCAACCCACGAGCAATATTTTATTTGACCAATTTTCTTACTCCTCACGGGACACCTGGTCTCTTCTCAATGCTCGCACACGATTGATTGTCGACAAGATCAAAGAAGCCATGAAGAAGAAATAAAGATCTGCGGCTAGGATTTCTTGCCGAATAGCACTTAGGATTGGTACCCGGTAGAAATCTTTTGTAATGTATTCGGCCATACTTTTGTAACATCCTTCGGAACTCTGAATAAAGACCTTTCTATCTCTATTGTTGACGGTCACCAACGACATATTTTTAACGTCAACATTCTACCAATAAGGGGTGAAACTATACCTTACTACACACATATACATTTATTACTCACATATTTCCACTTGTAGTGTCCAAATTATTATTGAGTAGATTTATATAAGAAACAAGTGGAAAATGTACCAAAAGGCGCCCCCTCGAAAGCGCATTCTCAAGAACATCAAGCCCAAGGGAGAAATGGACAAAACACGCGAGAACTAGGGCCGAGCCAACGCCGCCCTACAACTTTTTCGGGCCCAACAACGCCACCCCGCGGAAGCTTAAATTTTGCCGGGACCCGGGGTGCGCGCGCGCACCAAAGGTGCGGCCGCACCCTCCCCGAGGTGGCTCGGGCCCAAATTTCGGGGGCGGTGCATTACCTTCCATGGAGGGGCTGTGCCGACGTTGGATGGTCGGTTCAAGCGATTTGGAAGGTGTCCAAGGGCGGTTTTGGCTCCTTCCATGTGGGGAGGGACATTTTCCAATGAGCCCCCTCTCCTCTACCTATAAAAGGAGGCCCTCTCCCTCTCATTCAACACACACCACACAATAGAGCCTCTCTCC